>JAHFWG010000254.1:0-44333 GCA_020233015.1 Callinectes sapidus | reverse complement strand
CATTTTTCTATAATAAATATATTCTATAGTATAACAAATTACTGAAGGGAAATATTAAGTAAATAAAAACAACAATAGGAAAGAGTATTATTTTCTTTCACTCTTCGTTCATTCATTTTTATCCATATTTTTTTCACGCCTGGCTTACGTTTCCTGGTTTATTGTATTTCCTTATGGTTTTATTCATAGTTTTTGCTCCCCTTCCTTCATTTCCTCCCTTTCTTCCTTCCTTCGCTCCCTCGCTCCTTCTCTCCTTCATTCCCCTCCTTCACCCTCCCTCATTCCCTTCCTTCTCCCTTCCCACATCAAGATATTATTCATGGCTTTTTTTTTCTCTCCCTTTCCTTCATTTCCTCCCTTCCTTCCTTCCTTTGCTCCCTCTCTCCTTCTCTCCCTCATTCCCTCCCTCATTCCCCTACTCCTCCCTTCCCACGTCAAGATTTTATTCATGTTATTTTCTCCCCTTCCTTCATTTCCTCCCTTTCTTCCTTCCTTTGCTCCCTCTCTCCTTCTCTCCTTCATTCCCCTCCCTCATTCCCCTCCTCCTCCTTTCCCTAGTCGAGATTTTATTCATGTTCTTTTTCTCCCCTTCCTTCATTCCCTTCCTTCCTTCATTCATTCCCTTCATTCCCTTCCTTATCCCCCTCTGTAAGGCTTCTCTGGCAGGGTGTGGGAGGAAAGGAAGGAAGGGGAACTAGTCCTCCTCCTCCTCCTCCTCCTCCTCCTCCTCCTCCTCCTCCTCCTCCTCCTCCTCCTCCTCCTCCTTCCTTTCGTTCATCTGATCCACCCTGTTTCTCTTCTCTTCTTTCGTATTATCTTGTCTTCTTCTCCTTCTCCTCCTCCTTGACCTCCTCCTCCTCCTCCTCCTTCATTTTTTCTTCTTGTTCTGTTCTCTTCTTCCTTTTCTTCGTCTTCGTCCTTTTCTTCGTTTTTCATTCTTGTCCTTCTTATTATTGTTCTTGTTCTTTAAGTTCATGTTCTTGTTCTTATTTTCCTCCTCCTCCTCCTCCTCCTCCTCGTCCTCTTCTCCTCGTGTTTCATTTATTTACTTCTATTTTTTACTTCCATCATTTTATTATACATTTATTCGTCTCTCTCTCTCTCTCTCTCTCTCTCTCTCTCTCTCTCTCTCTCTCTCTCTCTCTCTCTCTCTCTCTCTCTCTCTCTCTCTCTCTCTCTCCACCACCACCACCACCACCACCATCATCTTAATACAGTTCAATCATACCTACTCGTCATACATTAATTTCTGTTCACCAGCAAGCATTCAATAAACAGCGACCTTTTTTTCCTTCTTTTTTTTTTTCCTCAAGGTTATCAATGCAAAATTAACATTCCTTTTCACTGCACCTCAGGATTGGTTCGAGTCATGCCATGTAAAACGTATGTGTGCGTGCGTGCGTGCGTGTGTGTGTGTGTGTGTGTGTGTGTGTGTGTGTGTGTGTGTGTGTGTGTGTGTGTGTGTGTGTGTGTGTGTGTGTTGGTGTGGTGTGGGTCGGAGTAAAAAGCGCACATACACACACACACACAGACACACACATAGATAGATAATTTAATGACCACAGTTATCTTGTTAACACATTACAACATTTCTCTAAACATACACAATAAAACTCATTCAAACCAACATACATTGAAATTCAGCTAAACCACAGCCCACGTATCAAAGAAATCAATCTATAAACACACACATAAGCAAAATAAACAAATATCGACAGTTTCTTCGTATTTAAGATGCAAGATTAACTCAACTTGTTAAGAGTGAGAGAGGAATAAAAAATGAGAGAATAACACGCACACACGCACACACACACACACCATCACCACCACCACTACCACTACCAGTATCATCGCCTCATTTCCTCAGCTAAGGTGCACACGTGACAGGAGGCAGCGATGATGACAACAACAACGACAATGCTACTAAATTTTCCACAGAAGCGTAACGTTTCCACCTACAACACAAGACAGAATTAGCCCACATCCATCTTGCCCAATGCCTCCTCATCTGCCACTTAGCCCCCTCAGTTCCCCACCACTTCCCATAGCACCCTCCACCAATCCCCCCCACCACCCGCCCCCAGTATATATGTTTCAAGGGGAGGTCTGAAACATTTCTTTGGCTTCTTTTATGTAGAAGAGAGGCGACCTAGGGCGACAAAAATACGATAAAAAAGCCCATTGAAGGTTTAGATGAATTTAATCGCTTCGGTACTGCAACTTATCTTTAGCATGGCTTTTGTGTGTAAAATTAAATTATTTGGAAACATTACCAAGGGTCTATGAAGGTCAGAAGATTAATGGCCAGAGTCTGTGTCATTTCGATCCCCCACATGAGTTTCTGATACTGCAAAACACCGACGAATAATAATCAGAATAAATATGAAAAATGCGTCCCAGTATTGAAAGGTTTAAGTGGGTTTCTAAGGGTGTTAATATGGTTCTGGAGACAATTATCGATATTTATACTTTATTAACAAGAGAAAAAGTCTTACAAACGCGGCTTTGCATGACTGTGGTGAGAGAGAACAATGCGTTTCTGATTAAGACTACTTTCTATACTCTACTTGAATTTACACCTTTTTTTATGAAGCTGTTGTACATTATTAAGATAAGCCGTCCTAGAAACCAAGCTAATCAACTCCACGTCCTTCAAAAAAAAAAAACACTCTGGTTGAATTTACACGGGTTTATTTTATTTTGTTGTTTATGGTTCTGTGGTTTCTGTAGTTGTACATATTATATCAGCAATTGCTTGTAATAAATTGTCAACACTTCTAGGTTGTTATCTGGAGAAAAGACTTATAATAATGAAGCCCAGCATTGGCGTGACCTTTAACAATAGTCATGGAAAACGAACAAAGCCTTTCTCAATACTGACGAGCGAGTGACGTGAGTGAGGGGAGGGGGAATGGGTAGTAGGAAAAGAACGAGAGGGCTTGGCGGGAAGTGGCGAAGCGTACCAGACTTTCCTAGAGTTTGTCACACTATATGGAGCTTAATCAGTTGCTTCTCCGCCCCTCCCGCACTCACTCACTCGGACAGGTGGAGGCTTTGTTCACGAGTCACTGTTACCACGCCGCCCCCTGTCGCGTATCCGGTGGTGGTGGTGGTGGTGGTGGTGGTGATGGTAGCAGTAAAACAAGAAGAAAAGGAAGAAGAATTTACTACATCAACAATAACAAACAGCAAGAAAAGTAGAAAAAGAGAAGTAATACGATGACAAAGACGAAGACGAAGACGACAACAACAACAACAACAACAACAACAACAACAACAACAACAACAACAACAACAACCACAACAACAACTAGATCACGTTCCTCGGAGCTAACGTTTAACCTATTTTACTTTTGTCCTTCAATAGTAACGCTTACACACACACACTCTCTCACACACACACACACACGTAGAATAGATAATAATAGTCGTTGATACGCATAAGTTTCCCTGTTGAATGTCAAGTGTGTGTGTGTGTGTGTGTGTGTGTGTGTGTGCGTGTGTGTGTGTGTGTGTGCGTATGCGTGTGTGTGTGTGTGTGTGTGTGCTGGGATGTCCCCATGGCAAGGTTATCAGCCATCACTAGCTCCTTTCCTGCTGTCATAATGCCCTGCACGCACACACACACACACACACACACACACACACACACACACACACACACCCTGGAGCTGATGAAGTATACCCATCATGCACTGCAACTCGTCATACAAGGTCAACGTTCTTCACAAAGGCAGGAGCGAGCGAAAGTTGGGAAATTTATTGTAGGAAAATAACACGTTTCCTATACCTTTCCTACATCAAGAACCACTCTCTCTCTCTCTCTCTCTCTCTCTCTCTCTCTCTCTCTCTCTCTCTCTCTCTCTCTCTCTCTCTCTCTCTCTCTCTCTCTCTCTCTGCAAAGGTACCGATTCTTGCAACACTGGGGAAAGCTCATGGGGTGGACTCTAATAGCGTTGGTGGGAGGGTGGGGGGTGGATGGGTAGGCAGGGTGGATGGGTAGGAAGGGGTGGATGCGTAGGTGGATGTGTGTGCGTGGGTGGTGGACTCATATTTGTGGGTAATACTTATCTCTGACGTAGCACAGGAGGAGGGAAAGGTGGAAAAATACGTAGGGAAAAATAATACAGTTTCTTGGACCGGAGGAGGAGGAGGAGGAGGAGGAGGAGGAGGTTTGGTCAAGGGTGAGGAATAGGTTATCTGTGCAAGGAAGATTACTACAGGAAGGATATTTACCATCATCACGCAATCCTCCTCCTACTCCTCCTCCTCCTCCTCCTACTCCTTCTCCTCCCTCCTCCTTCTCCTCCTAAATATATCTTCCCATACTCCTTCCTATTTTCCTTTTTCCGCACACTGGACCAAATGAAAGACTAACTGAACGGCACCTAACAATAACTAATAACACGAGATTACTGGGAGATTAAGACACACCTCGTAGACTCCCCCGTGTACCTTCCCTTTAACGGAGTCCCAGCTGAGGCTCCAATCTTCACTACCTTCACTAATGGCCGCAACATTCACAACAATGGGCGGGGAGTGGCTACCAATGACCGGAATATAAAGAAGACATAGTAAAGGGGTGCTCTTTTTTTAATCATTTATTTTTTGTATGTGGGATAAAGCTGGCAAAGGACATGAAAAAGGGAAATAAAAGGCCCACTATTTTGCCAGTCCCCTTAAAGCTCAAAAGAGTTAGCCGATAGGGAGGGACAAATGTTTTCAAGTCATAGGAAGTTGGGAATACAGAAACAGGTAGGGAGTTCCAGAGCTTACCGGAGATGATGTGGGGAAACTATAAGGATGCAAGTCACGAAGGAGAATGTAGGACTTGAAGGAGACTTGTAGGTGGCAAAGGGAAGAAAAAAAGAGGTAATGCATAAAGATGGATAAACAAACGAAGCATAACTATAAAAAGCAAACATTTCCACACTGGCACAACGGAAATGAATGTCACACCGTCACGTTTTAGTCACCGTCACGCCTGCCAGAGAGAGAGAGAGAGAGAGAGAGAGAGAGAGAGAGAGAGAGAGAGAGAGAGAGAGAGAGAGAGAGAGAGAGAGAGAGTCTAAAGGTAGTCTTTTTCCTTCAGTGACGCATCAGGGAGGGAACGAGGAATTAAAATGAAGAAGGTAGGCTATCCTCTCTCTCTCTCTCTCTCTCTCTCTCACGTCTGTCCGGTGAACTTTATTATGCATTCCTAAAACTCCCGGCTTACATCACAGTAACTTCCCCCAAGAGGCCCTCAGTCAGCGAGAAACACAGAAAACGGTTGTAAAGGCGAGGATTTAATGGGTAACTACTCAAGTACGGGGGTCAGGGATGATGCCACCGCTTAGCCTAGCCTAGCCTCGCCTCGTTCCTCCTCCTCCTCCTCCTCCTCCCATATTCTTCTCCTTTGTCTTCCTCAGCGATGTGAAATGCTCCAGTACAGATTGCAAGGTGAGTTTATGGTGGGTTGTGGGGGTGGTTTTTCCTTTCATATTGTGGGTGATAGTAGTGGTAATAGTAGTAGTAGTAACAGTAGTAGTAGTGCACCTCTCACGAACACTTCCAATAAAGCCATACAATAAAGCGGCGTGTTTCCCAAGAGTGGGCGGCCATCCACACACACACACACACACACACACACACACACACACACACACGTATTCGTTCTCAGATAATTTTTTCCATGTTACCTTTTTTATGTACGAGGGGAAAGCTGGCTAAGGGCATCATAAAACCCCAAAAGGCCTGTTTAATTGCCAGTTTCCTTGCAATTCCGAGACAGTTAGCCGAAAAAAGGGATAAATGCAGTTAGTAAGATCAATAGAGCAGTTAGCATGGAAATAGTGATAGAAGACAGCAAGAGATGCAACATTCCGGAAGTGAGAGAAAGGCTGAAGACAGTCAGTAAGAAGACGAAACGTTTTTAATTCCACTCTATGTAACAAGACTGAGCGGAGAGTACTCCATTAATGGGCGGATAGACCTGGTATAGAGTTAGCTGATGGAGGGTGAGATAAATGACGGAGATGCCTCAGAACGCCTAACTTCATAAGAGTTGTTTTAATGAGAGATAATATGTGAAGATCAAGTTCAAATTATAAGTTAAGAACACTCCGCGAATATTCCGTGTAGAGAAGCGGAACAGTTGAGTGTCAC
This sequence comes from Callinectes sapidus, assembly GCA_020233015.1. NCBI lineage: Eukaryota > Metazoa > Arthropoda > Malacostraca > Decapoda > Portunidae > Callinectes > Callinectes sapidus. Next base: position 38,186 of record JAHFWG010000254.1, on the reverse strand, counting down.
TGAAGAAGAGGGAATAGTTGTCTAAAAGGTTGTGTCAAGATGATATATGAAAGAACTGAGTTTTGAGACATTTCTTTTTTCTTACTTTTTTTTATGAAGTGCATGTAGTTTTGTATAAAGGAGAAGAGCTGTCTTGAGAGGGCAGGCTGTGACTTCCTCCTTGAGCTGTCAGATACAAAGGGAAACGTTCAGTGAGTTCACAACTGGCATTAATGAAAAGCTCACACTCTCCCCTGAACTGCCTCACACCAGAACTTGTCCGGATTGGAACTAGTTATATCAGACCTTGCTGGGAGTGAAATATTGTTTGGGCAGGTGTCTTTTCTACCTCTTCCGCTATAACCATACCTCCAAATCCCAACACACACACACACACACACACACACACACACACACATACTATAACTCTCTCTCTCTCTCTCTCTCTCTCTCTCTCTCTCTCTCTCTCTCTCTCTCTCTCTCTCTCTCTCTCTCTCTCTCTCTCTCTCTCTCTCTCTCCCTGATTCCCCATTCTCTTTGTCCAGCACAGGCAGTTAAAAGGTTTGCAGCTGAGGACTGGAATCCGTACCTTCAAAATTCTACGTATATTCCACAAAGCATTGAAAACATACAAAGGTTATATTTTTTTTCTTCAGCCGATTCTTTCATCTGTTACGTCCCCTTCATCCTTCATTCCACAAAAAACCCAAGAGTTATTTGTCACGTACGGTAAGGATGTTTATGTATTTTCATTTCTTGGGCGTTAATCCCTGCCAGGCGAGTCTAAATGGCTGGTGTGATAAGGGATACTGTACATACACAACGGTAGGCCAGCACACGTCCCCAAAAATACATACATGAATGAAATAATGAATAGAATGAGATCGAATAAATCAAAGTATAAGTCAAACTATGTAGAGACATTTTAGTGTAGTGATACAAAACACAAATAAAAATACAGAAGGAATAAAAACAGAAAAACTCATTTTGGTAAAGAAGTAAGAAGAAATGACTTGCAAAAAACAAGAAACAAATTAGTGAAATCAAAATAAATCAAAGAGGAAATTAAAGTATGTATAGACAACTAGGCGTTATGATACCAACTACTGAAGTATAAGAAATAAAAATTGAAAAAAGAAACAAATTTGAAAAGGAAGAAAGATGAAAACTGGCCAAAAAATACGCTAAACTAAAAACAAATAAATAGATAAATGAAATCAAATCAATCAAAGTGAAAATCAAAGTGTGTATCGGCAGTTTAGCGTTGCGATTTTAAAAAATGGAAAAGAAGATAGAGAAAAACTTGCCAAAAACTACGCTAAACTAAAAGAAATGAATCAACAACAACAGCAATCCTTCCAAGTCAACTCCCAACAAGACAACACCATTCACAACAACAACGACAACAACAACAACAACAACAACAACAACAACAACAACAACAACAACAACAACAACAACAACAACAACAACAACGACCCAATAATATCTTCCTATAGAGACATTTCCGACATTCCTCACCAACAACGTTTTAGAAAGTATAAGAAGCACGAGCCTCTTCCCCCACAACGGCATAAATATTTTCCTTGTCCACAGGTGAGTCTCCAGTTCGAGGATTGCAACACACCTCGATGCTCCAGGCACATCCGGGGTGACCTAATGCTGTTGCTGCTGCTGCTGTTGCTCTTCATCTCAACGCTTGCCTAGTTACTCATGCACAGGGAAGACAGACAGACAGACAGACAGACAGGCAGACAGACAGACAGACAGAGAGAGAGAGAGAGGGGGGAGGGGGAGGTGAGGAGGAGGCGAAGAAAAAGATAGAATAGAAACAAACACGGAAGAAGGGAAAAATGCACAGAGAGAGAGAGAGAGAGAGAGAGAGAGAGAGAGAGAGAGAGAGAGAGAGAGAGAGAGAGAGAGAGAGAGAGATGCCTTGGCTGTCGCTGTGGTCTTGGGAAAACTCACAGTGAGATGGGAAGGCGTCTCTGAATGCGGGTTAAAACACAAAGCAGGAACATGTAATTACATTTACCTGGTGGGGAGTCAAAACGTGTCTCACCTCACGTATATACATCACTTCCCTCTATTTCGGTCAACACAATATGAAACAAATGGAAGAAAAGAAAAGAAAAAGAAAAGAAGGAAAGAAATACCCGACACCACAAAGGCACGGTATTGGATTTACCCGCTGAAATAAAGGGCCGAAACATTTCTCACCTCACGCATTTCACTTCTCTTTCGTTTTATCATCACCGTGTGCACTTTGTTTTTCCTACTTCTCCACATTCCCTATTCTTTCTTACCCTTGAGGCGAACAAGGATGTCTACGCTTCATAAATTATTTTCCTAGTTTTTTTTATATTTTTCATAACAGAAAACGAAAAAAATAGGGAGAGACTCTGCCAATATGAAAGAGTTGGGTAGAGAAACTTAGGGGGGTGGGGGGAAGTTGGTGCAATTCTATTTAAAGAGAGAGAGAGAGAGAGAGAGAGAGAGAGAGAGAGAGAGAGAGAGAGAGAGAGAGAGAGAGAGAGAGAGAGAGAACTATACCCACCCCAAACCACTATTCCTACTCTACTCGTTCCTCCTTCCCCGTCTCCCTATTAAGAAACATACACCACACCACACCACAGCACACCTCTAATCATTGCCGGGATGACAGACTATAGCAGCGGAACAGAGGTGTCATACTGTATACCTGCACTCACTACCCTATCCTTGGTTAAGCTGCTCAACAACAGTAAGAGCTCAGGGCTTCTACTGATGTATCTTCAGGTAGGACTGAGACACCACCCTCAATATATCATGTAAAAATAGATGTAAAGTAGCTGAAACTCTTACTTTTTTTACTGGTCGTTGCTGATGAGGACTGGAGAACTGCCTCATCAAAGCCCATGTCATCATCTATCATTTCTGCCACAGCCTCACCACTTGCTACTGATGGGTTGTACTTCTCTGTATATACCTTCTTCATTCTCCAAACTGACCTGTGGGTGTGTCAAAAAATGTAAGTATTGTGGTTTTCTCACATCAAAGAAACTTATATAAATTCAAAGTTATGAAATCAACTACAAGTGTGACAAGACAACAACACATGAACAGTTATGTGATTATGAAAGAAAACCTTAAAAAATAAAAATATAAAATCAATCTAAAACAACATTCAATTCCCAAACTAAATAAACGACGTAAAAGAAATATAAAAACAACTGTAAACACAAATTCCATCACTGTATTTTTAATATTTTTTTTTTATATTTGAATGGCAAACACTTAATTAATGAAATAATACGAGTGTTAGCTAACCACAGTGTGCAGGGAGAGTGCGGCAGGGAGAGGAAAAGGAAAGAAAACTGAACAGTAGCTATGTGCCTCACCACCACCAAGACGGAGGGGGAAAATGGCCGCCACTCTCACAGACACAAAGGAGGAAATTACTAACCCAATAATTTAAAACACTAATAATCGCACACCACTCTCTCTATATATTATTATTATTATTATTATTATTATTATTATTATTATTATTATTATTACGTGGAAAGTCAATATAAAAGAGAGAGAGGGAGGGAGAGCGGAGGAGCGGTCAGGGACTCTCTCTCCCTCTCCCTCTCTCCCCACACCCGCCAGCCATTTTGCCCCGGCCACTAAAATCTTTAAAGAAAAAAAACACCCCAATTTCTGCATATCACGGAGATTAAAGGCATGGCGGGGTGGACAGACAGATAGACAGACAGCGCTTCTTCAACTCATACCCCACACACACACAATTATGACTACTACTTAGCTGAAATAAGGAAGATATGCTGCTGTGGTTCCTCCTCCTCCTCCTCCTCCTAGGCCGTGACTTCTTCTCGCCGCCTTTCAAGTTGTTGGTGACTTGGTGTTGTTTGACACCCAAACTTGTAAAAATGTGACCCAGTACTCAAGGGGCTGATACAAGAATCCAGTACTGAGTAATTCACATTGAGTCACTTCACTTCATGTCACTTCATTGCACCTCAAAGTCCTGGCAAGTTGTCAGTACCCAGCAGTGTAGCAGTGATTTCCCATGCCAAACTTAATTCTCAACTTAGATTAGTGTGTGTGTACAGAGGTGGTAGTGGTGGTGGTGGTGTTCTCAGGCCCCTCATTCAAACACTTGCTGGTGGTGATTGGTGTGGTGTGGTGTTCAGTCAAGGTATATTCATGTAATTAGCCATGTCACTATCGTCATGCTGTCATACTGTGTGTGTGTGTGGGTGTGTGTATTTACCTAGTTGTTCTATACAGGGTTTGAGCGGGGCTCATAGTGTCCTGTCTCCATATCTCCATATATCCAACATTTCCTTGAACTAATGTATATTGGTTGCTGTAACAACCTCTTCTTTCAATCCATTCCAGGTGTCCACAGTTCTATGTGGAAAAACTGTACTTTTTTGTGTCCTTTAGACACCAACTCTTTTTTTATTTTCCTGAGTGTCCTCTCATCTGTCTAGTTCCTTCTATCATCACCAGGTTTTGCTTGTCCAGCTTTTCAATACCATTTACTATCTTATACAGAGTTATTAGATCACCTCTCTCCCTTCTGTCCTGTAGACTTGGCAGTCCCATTTTTTTTAATCTCTCCTCATATGTCAATTCACTCAGTTCTGGTACCATATTTGTGGCTACTCTGTGGATCCTTTTTAGTTTCCTTATATCTTTTTTTCCATTTGGTGACAACCACACCACTGCTACATTTTTATAATCTTGGATGTATCATACAGGTTAGAATTTTTTTCATCGTGTCTTTATTTATGTAATGGAAAGCCACCCTAATATTGGCTAACAATTCGTGTGCTGCTCTGGGTGTGTGTGTGTGTGTGTGTGTGTGTGTGTGTGTGTGTGTGTGTGTGTGTGTGTGTGTGTGTGTGTGTGTGTGTGTGTGCGCGTGTGTGTGTGTGTGTGTGTGTGTGTGTGTGTGCTTGCTAATTATTTTTCCTACATGCACATAATGATCAAAGGTAGTTACTCTTACTTATACATTCATACATAAAAATGTACATTCATACATGGCTGTGCATCTAGGCTATATGTATTATTATGTGGCATTTATCAATTAATTATTCATGTATGGATGGCATTGGACCAAAAATTGTTTGTAATAAAGTGGCAAATTAAAATGATACTATTTGTCGCCTTGGTGTACAGTGTTGCGGTCACCTGCACGTCACCCAGCCAGCCTCTCCCCATCAAAAGCTTTTTGTCTCAACAACTCCTTTCCTTTAACTGACTGTCTTCAGCGTCTCTCTCTCTTTGCCGAAATATTGCATCTCTATCACTATTTTTATGCTAATTGCTCCATTAATCTGGCCAACTGCATGCCTCCATTCCTCTTTCAGCCTTGCCGCACAAGTCTTCTTCCTCTCACCCTATTCTGTACTCCTCTACAAGGCATGAGTTAACCAGTACTTTCATTCATTTACATTCATTTATTACTTTCTTTGGTAAACTCTCGACCTCCCAACCTGCCTCTCTATTTCCACCCTGCTATGACTTGACTCTATTCAAGAGGCAGTTTTCAAGATATTTCTCCGTGACTTTCTCCTAACTCTTTTGTTCTTAAATGGAGATATAATAATGTACCATACATCTAACCCTTAACTTATTGATTTACATTTCTTACTTTTCTGAATAACTGATACATAAATAACACTACTCTTCATTCAATTTCTTTTAAAAAAGTTAACTTCATGACTAATCCCAATATTAACAATCTTAAATAAGTAAAGTTGCCAATAAACGTTCAAACTGCATGACACGGCACCACAGTACTGTCACACATCCCAACACCACTACAAATCATACCACACCACCACCACACACCATGCCACACCAGGCAACATCTTCCCTGACACTATGACTTGCCCTAGAGCAGGTGGATGGCCCTGAGCCCTGCCGATCCCTGCCCCCTGCCCTGGCAACATGGCCCTCTTACCTCCCTGCATGTTTAAGACAATATCAAGTGTTTTGCAGGTGATTTAAAGGCTTGCTTTGTACTAGTGATTGGAGGAGGTGGAAATGGAAAGCATATGAGGTCCATGAGGGGAGTGGGAGACAAGCTGGAAATCTCCAGAAAACCTGCAAAAAAACTTCCTCCCCATTCCAGCAGGATCAGTTCTCCTTTGTTAGTGAAGCTAGCATTGTTTTGACATTTGACTCACTGAAAGGAATGGAAAGCAAGTCCTGATCCACCCTAAGATCTTGTCTAGCTGTGTTTTGGATTTAACCTTAACCTAACACTTAAGTCATGTCATAAAAAATACATTTATTGAATTAGCACACATATATTAGTTAGGTGGGTGATATAGGACTTAAAAACAGGAGAAAAACACTGGCAAACTACTATCATTCCATAATATCTAGTGTAGCTCTGAGTATTTTCCAAATTAGAATTTTGATGGTGCCCCAAGCAGGAAGTGAAGTAGTTTATTGTTGGGTGAGTTCGTGTTTTGCTGGTGTGGGTGTTAAGTGGTGGTATAGTGTGTTTGAAATCCGCAGTATATAATATCCTGGGTGTCCTTCCCGTCCCGTTATTTGGACGAGTTTGTACCGACCGCCAATGTAAACACAGACCGACGATTGCACCGCGCTCTGCAACGGCACCACTCGCTTCCCATTTTATTGTGTCAGACATTGTTAGGATATTTATCCCTTTAAAAAACAGTGTGCATTTCAGTCTGGGCAGCTTCCTTCTGGTATCGATTTTCAAAATGGTTTGCATTACGTATATATAAGGCCAGAGATAGCCAGCTGCTGGGGACTGTCTCCCTCCCTCCCTACCCAAAGACCTGATGCTGCCGTGGATTTCCAGAGGCACACAAAGAAGAAAAGCCTGAATTAACCTCAAAAAGAGATAAGTAACCACTGAAAAGCCTTACAGGAGTGACTGAATCTTAAATAAAGTAATCTGTTTCCATCCCCATTCACAGCGCCCATCTCAATGCCACCAGACACAAACACAAACATTATTAACCTCAATTTCAAACATTTGGGGGCATTTCTAGGTATTTTCCTCAATGAAAGTACTGAGTTATAGTAATGAGAGGAAGGAATGAGTAATACAAGTGTGTAAGGAATTTTAATACTAGTGTTAGCACAAGTAGTTGGAGCTAGTAACAGAGAGAGAGAGAGAGAGTATTGTTTTGTCGAGTGTTGAAGGCTTGGATTATTGGTGTTTTGAAGTACCTGCAAGTATTAGTTCATTGATCCTGGAGGTTGGAAATGATGAATGACAGTGACACCAATATAGCACAGTACTTACGTTTGCTGGGTGTGAAAACTTGTCTGGCCACCCACACCCCCCAACACCGCCTTGGATCTGTGTTTACTGAGTTTTTGGGGCAGAGATTATAAGTATGAAGTGTTGATGTTTTGTATTTCCCTCTTCCACTTCGTTCCACATCACCACCACCCCGCCGTGGTTCGGTACCATGGATATTATAAAGGATCCTTGCTCAGTACTCACACTCATGGCAGACACACATCAACACACTTATGTCACTACAACAATATGACACAATAACAGTCACTGCGTTAGCTGTTCAATGGAGAAACAAGAAACAAAAGCAAAAAATCTAATGACATAAGTAGATCAAACATATCATTAGTAAAAAAAAATAATTAGATATTAAATAAAAATAGCAATGAAAATAGATAACAGAATAAATAAAATAGTCAAAGATAAGATACACAGGTAAAAGAGATATATAAAACCGAGATGGACCCTTAAATTAGAGAGAGGGCCGCTAGGTGTCTCTGCGTCACCCAAACAAAGATTGTCAATAGGGAGAACTAGCAAAGTCTCGCCCATTTTTGTCATTACTGTGTCTTAGAGTGCCGCGGCGGACCCTGGAGGGATACTGAACGATGGACGGTCATGTTAATATTGACCGAGATGATAAGCTGGCGATAGTAGAGGACGCAGGGAGCAAGGGGAGGAAGAAGAAGAGGAAGTCCCAGAGCCAAGAGGATGGGGCAGCTGAAGTAAGAGTCATTTCCCTCACTTCCTGTCGTGTTTTCATGGGGTTTTTATTTTATTGTGGGTGCTTTAGGGTGTGTGTTGTGTGTATGTGTGCGTGTTCCGTGGTTTTCGTGGCTATGAAGGGCGTGGGGTGAGTGCGTTGAGTCATCAGCCACTCACACCCACACACTTCCCCAGGTTGTTATTATTCTTGTTTTGTTTTGTTTTGTTTATATTGGTGGTGGTCTTATTTCTTCGTTATTCTTATATTTTTTGTGACAATTTTCGTCGATAAATTTTTACTTCAACACCAGTCTCAAGTTGGCTTTTCCTACCCTTCCTATCTGTTAGAGCTTTCCATACTGAGTAATTTGATCTCCATATGTAACTGGCGCAAATCATTTATAATGGTGCTATCGATTTTTTAAGATTTACCGAATTTGCGGGACGCGGGCCACCCGGCAACACCGCCCCGTGTCGTGTCTCGAGGGTAACTGAACGTCTGTGGCCAGTAGCGCTCTGAGCTAAAGCATTATACAAACTAAACGTAACCTGGTTGGTCCTCACCAATAAAAGAGACAACAACAAACACCGATGATGTTCGCCTACAGAGACACTTTCATTCTCGCCACAGCGCTTCAAAATGAAGTACGTAACCTTCTCTTTACGATGAAACTACCGTTTGTGGCCATTAACGCTCTAAGCTCAAACATTTCACCAACTAAAATAACCTGGCGGGGGTCAAATCTAGCCCTGGGGTGCTCTATGCACCCGTCCGGGTCCTGCAAATTCGGTAAATCTTAAAATATCGCTAGCACCATTATAATTGATTTGTGCCAGTTACACATGGGGTCAAATTACTCAGTATGGAAAGCTCTGACAGATGGGAAGGATAGGAAAAGCCGACTTGAGACTGGTGTTAAAGTAAAATAATACCTTTTCGTCAGAGTCTTCCTTTTCATCTTTATTAGTTTCTTTTATTATATTTACATTTAATTTTTCTCATGTATGTATGTTGTTCTCTTAGTTCACCTCAATTATTCTTTTGCCTTAACGGTAAACACAATAAAACTCATGGAAAAAGATGTCTCGGTACTAAAGGGCTTAAGTACCCAACCATAGACTTGACCATGGGACTTTAACCTTCACTTTACACAACTGTAGGTCACTGAGCACAGTCTAAGTCATCATTGTGGCCAGCAGCATGATGGCGGTGCAGGAGTGGAGCAGGAGGCAGCACACTCTAACAGCCTGCCGAGGGAAGGAGTGGTGCGCCGCCACCAGAGGACACCAGAGGGCAATGGTCAGCCTGAACCCACCAGGAGGGACGGCCCAGCATCCCCTGTGGCCAGACCCAACCCACAGGTGAGGATTGGGAGGGTAATGAGAGTGAGTACAAGGGGAGAATGAGACAGACAGGCATTATCACTTTCTATTCCATATTGGTCCCTTTGCAAGTGTTACAGAATGAGAGGAAAGTAATGATTTGCTGGTGTTCATCTCCATAATACAAGTTTTGGAATAAAAGAAATTCAATTGAGTCAAACAGTACAAAATTCCATACTGTGCATTTAGAGGGAATTAAGGCCCACTTAGTTCCTTGTCATGTATTTCAACAACAAATACATCCTGCCTCAGTGCACTGGCTGGAATCCTTGGCATGACCATCATTTACATTGAGGGTTCAGTGACTGTCTCATAAGCCTTCATGTCACTGTACACCTGCCTTATCTCAACCAGTGTAGCTGACCACCTGTCTTCATCTGCTTCATTCCTCCCTCACAGGATCCCAGAAGACCACAGCACCCACAAGGGGAGTGGGAGGAGGAGGAAGAGGAGGAGCTGAAGTATGGAGCGCAACACGTCATCAAACTGTTCATCCCAGTGTCTTTGTGCATGCTGGTGGTGGTGGCAACAGTCTCCTCAGTCACTTTCTACACTGAGAAGGGCACTTACCTGTGAGTACTGCTGGCTTTTTATTTTTTTTACATTTATGTGGGCTTTTTACAGTAATTTGCAGAAGAAAAAACTCAAACTTCTATAAACTTTTTTGGGGGTGATCGGCACATCATTGGGCCCTTTTTTAACCCCTCTTATCTTAGCTATAGAGGAGACTGTAATTTGACTATGGGTGAGTTATGTTCCTCTTTCTCCCTCCACAGGCTATACACTCCCTTCCACGAGGAGTCTCAGAGTTTTGGGGACAAGCTGTACGATGCGGTGAGGAATGCTCTCATCCTCCTGGTGGTGGTCATTGTGCTCACCATCGTCCTCATCACACTCTACAAGAAACGCTGCTACAAGGTCAGTATCTTTGTGTCGCTCTGTTAAACTTTCTCGTGGACACTTCATGTCTTACTTTTTCTTATATGAGGGATGAAAGCTGACTTAGGGCAACAGCAAGAGTGAAGCAAAAGAAAAGACTCACTTAGTTGACAGTCCCTTTGCAGGTCTGAGAGAGTTAGCCAAGAAAAGGGATATATATCTTGAAACCTTCCTCTCAGCTCCTTCACTGTGGTACAAGACAATTAACAACATCAGTAGCAATGCATGGAATCCTTATTATCATCTGTAAGAAAGAAATGCATGAAAAAGAGTATATTTTGCAGTTTCTACCCAACTCAAAGATTGTAGGTAACTATGGAAGAAATAAAGATGGTGTAGAGTAATCAGTTATTAAGGAAAGGTGGAGCAACTTTCAGTAAGAGGGTTCTTTCTCCCGAACACTTTGTTTTATTCTTTATTTTTTATGTAAGGGGAAAGATGACTAAAGAGTGAAACCACCCCAAAAAAAGACCCACTTTGTTGCCAGTTCCCTTGCAGGTTTGAGAAAGTTAGCCCCCCAAAGAAGGGATAAATGTTTTGAAACTTTCCTCTTAAATGAAGTCATGACAGTGTAATCAAGAGTTTTACCTTGGTTAGTAATGAAGGTGAGGCTTTTGATGATGATGATGATGATGAGTTGCACAATTTTGTATCAGGTCTAACCCATGAAGGAAAAATATTAGACATTGTTTTTCTTTTATGTAGAAAAAAGAGGCCAACAAAAAAATGCCAGTCCATAAGAAACGAGAGAGAAATAGAGAAATAGTTCAGAATTGTTGGGTAACGGTTGTGAATGATCAGTTTGTCCTCCAGTGGTGTTGTGTTGAGGGAGGGACTGAGTGAGGTTTTGTTACAGATTATCCATGGGTGGCTGTTGCTGTCCTCTCTGCTGCTGCTGTTCATCTTCACCATTCTCTATATGATGTGAGTGACGCCTGGTACTGCACACTACACTCTCTCTCTCTCTCTCTCTCTCTCTCTCTCTCTCTCTCTCTCTCTGTTCTTTATGATATTGTTATCTTATTTTGTTGTGCTCATTTTCTATTCAGGATTATCTAACCTCCTCTGACCTGAATAGCATTTCGATTTATTTGTATCATGTCATTCATCAAGAGGGGTTTTTCTTTGTCAGGTCCTAATACTCGACATTCATTTTAGGTTTGGTATAGTTACTCCTTGTAGAATGTGTATAGAGATCACACACGTACATTTGCAGAGAGCTCCTGAGAGGCTACAATGTGGGCATGGACTGGATCACTGTGTCCATCTGTGTGTGGAACTTTGGAGTGGTGGGCATGGTGAGCATTCACTGGCAGGGACCATTGCGTCTCCAGCAGGCCTACCTCATCTTCATCGCATCCCTCATGTCGCTCATGTTCATCAAGTACCTGCCGGAGTACACACTGTGGATGGTCCTTGGTGTCATCTCCATTTGGGGTGAGTGCGCTGGCCAGTGACGGGAGCCAAGAATTCTGTTTTTGTGTGTGTTGTTGTTGTTGTTTGTTTTGTGAGCAAGTATCCAATAATTGATGGGGAAAAAATATTAAGAGAATCAGAGTAATCTTTTTTCCCCCTACCTGTCTCATCTCAGACCTGGTGGCTGTGCTGTGCCCTAAAGGACCCTTGAGGATACTGGTGGAGACAGCACAGGAGAGGAACGAACCCATCTTCCCTGCGCTCATCTATTCCTGTGAGTGTTTCCTGCTTGTTATACACACAGCCAGTCTTTCTTTACTCCTGTCCACTTCTCTCCGATGTATTCCAGCAGGAGAGGAACCAGAGAGAGATATTTCATGAGAAGAACCATTGCAGCAACAGTAGTTAGAGGGAAGGTAAAGCCCAACATTAACCACAGCCTGACTTTCCCCACAGCCAACATCATGTACAGCAGTCTGGGTATGGCTGACTCTGAGGAATCCAGAAGCTCAAGGGCACGTGGAGCAAGGCAGGAGCAGCAGCAGCAGCAGCAGCAGCAGCAGGGTGAGCAGGAGAACCAGGGGGAGGAACAGGCAGCTGCTATGGGGCCACAGGACGAGGCAGTGAGGAGGAGGATAGCAGAGAACGGGTATGCAGCAAATGATGGGGATGCCGGCTTTACTGAGGAGTGGGCACAGCAGCGGGACCAGAGGGTGATGAGGCGCCAGGACCAGGTGAGTGTGCATTGTGCAGAGTGCTGAGTGCTGGTGTGGTGACTGTTACCAGTACTACTATGTCTCAGAGTGAAAGCAGGAATGGCCTTGTTGGTGAGCCAGAAATGCAACTCAGTGTCTTGTTCCAGGTGGCCAGTCATATACGGCAGAATCCGGCCAATGTTGACCAGCCTCGTCCTCATCCCCGCGACCTCACAGCCGAGGAGGAAGAGGAGGAACGTGAGTGGTCCTTTATGCTTGTCTGGAACTCTCTGAACTTGAGTATCACAATGTTGTAGTTGTAGTGAGTTGTTTTTACTCCTCCACCTCTGTGATAATGAAATGTGGTAGTATATAGTTCCTTTTAGTTTTTCACCTGTTGTGGCAATCCATACAGTTTGTTCTGATGCTTTTGGCCTCTTGTGTCTGATCTGCAGGAGGAGTTAAGCTGGGTCTTGGGGACTTCATCTTCTACTCAGTGCTGGTAGGCAAGGTGTCTGCCTATGGGAACTGGAACACCACCATTGCCTGCTTCATCGCCATCCTCATTGTGAGTGGTCCCACCAATGTGCATGTTTTACAGATAAACCATAAAGATGGTAAGGAAAACCTGGGCTGGGTCAGGGACAGACATGGAAAGAACAGCAGCTTATATTCGCTCGTAGTGGAGTGGCAGCCCTGCACACAAAAATAGAAAAAGGGAAGAGGAAGCTGGTGGAGGCTGCATACATTACTACCTCCTTGGTCACCAACCATGGGCTGTTCTTTCCATGTCTGTCACTCACTCTCTGGGGAAGATATTCTGTCGAAACGTAAGAGTAAAGAGTGTCCCTGACCTAGCCCAGGTTTTCCTCATTCATTTGTCTTACTACTACTCAGATAAACCATAATTCACTGTATGATGTTTGTAGGAGATCATTGTTAACTGATACTTTCTTCCATAGAGATCTCCTTTAAGGAAAACTACAGAGCTGCTGTTATTGTAGTGAGTCAGGTAGATTGAACTTAAGAATCACTGAGTTTTCCTTCCAGGGTCTGTGTCTCACACTGATCATGCTGGCAATCTTCAAAAAGGCCCTGCCAGCACTGCCCATCTCCATCACCTTTGGCCTCATCTTCTACTTCTCCACACACCTACTGGTGGTTCCCTTCACGGAGCGCCTGGCCATCGAGCAGTTCTATATATAGTACACACCACACCCTTAACAACTTGTATGTAGGTAGCCTTAACAAGCTTGGTCCTCTCTCAGCCTGATGGTATCTGATAGTGTGAGTGGTGTGTGGTTGTGTTTTTGCATGTATGGATACTTGTATATGTGTTGTGTGCATAATTGCAGGGATGGCTTTTCTTTTCTAAGAGAATATTTTGATTGTATTATGCTGATTCAAACATTAAGGTCAAGTTTGGGGCATACGCCGCAGCTCCACGTGGCCTCAATGCTCATCTCCGTCTCATCGGCCTCTGTGCCTGCTGTGGTGGATGAAATCCATTACCCCGGGACGCTGTGACATCCACGTCTCCACAGTTTACCTTTGCCATGTTTTCCCAGGTACCCATTGACCAAGTCACCCTAAACAAGTGTGAACTGTTGGTGGTCTGTGAGCCAACAGCCCCAGCCTAAATTTGAAGTGGGACCTGTGGATTCATAGCCAGGCAGGTGTGCTCGCCTCTACAGCATGGAGGTAATTCTTGAGGGTAGCACTAGAGAGAGAGAGAGAGAGAGATTAAACAAGCTGACAGACACACACACGGTGAATGCAAAGTTAGCATTCACAAACTGTGGCTGTGACCATGATGTGAATATGACAGACAAGGATCATAAACAGCACTGGCTTGTAGTTTTGCTATTTTATAAGATAATAGTCCATAATGTTTATAGTTTCATGTTACATGCACAGCCAGTGAATTGCTTAAGGTGTGTGTGTGGAGTGTAGTGTTGTGTGTTGCCTCTACTAGTATGGGAGGGATGGGTTTGGGTTGTACTGTCACAGAGATACTGATTTCTTAGTTTGTTAGACTGTGGATGGTTGCTGGAGAAGTCTGTATATCAAACCCACAAGCTTATGTTATTCAGAGTTGGAGTTGTTTCTTGACGTCAGGAGAGAAACATTAACTTATAATGTAGGTGTGTAATTTAGTTTAGATTTATTGCTGCTGACTTTACCCTCCTAAAGCTTAAATATTTATTTTTTGTGTGAACTTTATTCCTCTGTCCCTTCATTATATGATTGATATTGTCAAGTATAGATGCTTTGCAACTGACTTACTGGCTGAAAAGGTTGAATGGAATCATATCTTTCCATACCTGACATTGAGGCAGGCAGTGAGTGGTTAGTGGTGACATGCACTGCTCAGGATGAGGAAGTGCTTGGGCTCAGAACTAATCTGATGTGAGACTTGATAGAATAGATGAAGTTTACAAAATCACTGATGAAAGCTGTGGGCATTTGAGTTTGGGAGTGAAAGATGGATGTGTTTGTGTGTGTGCATGCGTGTGTGCATGGGTGCGGGTGGGAAGTTGTGTGGACAGGTGGAGGTATAACTGCATTAATTTTGAACATACAACAAAGTGTGTACATACTGTAAATGTATGCAACTTAGGCTTTAAACATGTAACCAAGTTTCCAAAGGGCCAAATCTGATATATTTTTCTTTGTTCCTTATATTCACTATAGTCTCTTTATTGTTTCATGGAGAATACCAATCAGAATATTGTTTACCAGCATTATTGGGAATAACTAATAATGTGAACATAGCAAACAGTTAAGAAATTGCAGTTTTCTGCTCTGATCTGTTTTGATACTGTCTTGTTACCAAATGTCATCCCTTTCTAGCAATTTGATATTGATTTGATATTAATAATGTTGAAATTGGAATTCTGATAGAAATTGAAAATTCAACACAATTGAATTTGGCTCCAGGCCAGGGAAGAAAAACACCTGAAATCCAGGCTGTAATACAAGTTTCTTTGGATCTTGTTTGAGGGAGAAGTATAAGTTGTTCCAAGTAGAAAATGTTCAATGCACACATATATTGTGAGACAGATACAATGGCCAGGGTGGGCAGGTATCATGCTGTGATGAGATTGTGTGAAGTATTCAGAGGATTTCTGCAAGTTTAGGAGGTTTATAATTTTCCACAAGATGAATGGTGTTATGAAACAAGTGATTTACCTATAAACATTAGACAAGGATGGTTAGACAGTAATTAAAAAAATAGAACAATAGGTTGCTTCATTTTCATTGATTTATTTCACTTAAACAATGTGGGCTTCTTATGAGAGTTTATGGGCTAAAGGATACCACGTAATGGAGACCTCCTATCTGAAAGCCCACCCATTTGGGAACTGTCACCGCAAGTGGACACCCAGTCTCCACTCAGACCATCAGTCTCACTCAATCTTCACGGAGACAGTGAATACATTTAGATTGTGCTGCCTAATTTTAAGAGAAAAACTGTTGGTAATGCATTGCAGTAATGTGGAGTGTGTGGGGGCAGTGTTTCTCCAGCATAGCTACCTGCTCTCAGCCTGGCAATTGTCAATGTGTCAGCTGGCCACATTTGAACTTCACACCACAACCAAATAAAGCCTCAAAATGCACTTACTCTTTGCATGTTATTTTTTTTCATTGAATAAGTTGTGCATTAACCTCCAACAATATCTGCAGAAGCTTGTGTTACACCCTGTGCAGTGCTGTGCATCGTGATATGCAATCACCAACAAACAAAATATTTCAGGAGTAATTCAGGAATTTGGTCAGATTAAGAGGGTGGACAGTAATACTTTTCCTGTACATTACTATATAAGACGAAAAATAGTCGTGTTGCCACAAGCTGTAGCACTGCCTTGTGTTGGCCGTCCCTCGGAGCGGCCTCCTCAGCCACGAAAGACTTTGCTTTAACTTGCACTGCTTGATTACCACATTTGTACCAACACTTCTTGAAAGATGATTCAGACAGGAATATGTACAAATGCAGTTTCAATCTGAATACCCATCATCATCATTATCATTGCCATCATTATCATCATCATCTTGAAAAGTAGGTTCCTTGTTCACTTGGGTCAGCTGTAGTCATCTGACGATGGCTTATTTATCGAGTCTGCTAAATTGAAAGTCCCTGCTCAGGGTGTCGCCCCACGACTCCTGTGGTCTGTGTGTCAGTTCTCAACGTTCCACTCCAATCACTTCACATTTCACCCGGCCATTCTCATCCTTTCCCTCCATATGGTAAAACATCATCATCAAGTAAATGTAAATGTTTCCATGAAAGAACTCTACTACATATATTCATATCTAATTAAAACTAGCTTATCAAGAAACTGAGTTAAAGAGTTGCTGGAAGTTTTTTGATAAGCTAGTTTTAATTAAGATCTGGATATCTATACATATAATGTTCCTTTCTTTTTTCTCCTCTTCTTTGTGTATTGATTGAGTTAATAGTTTTGTCCACTGCAGTCATATTTTTTTCAACAAAGATTGGCCTTGCCAATTTGCCATGTCATTGACCACTGATGGCTGTGCACTGACAGGCTGCTTGCTGTCACTGCACAGGAAAAACTGGCACAGGAGTATCAAGTTTACTGATAGTTATTGTAGTGTTGGCTGATGTCCATGTTGACCGCTCTGCTTCTGGCACACAGCCACACTGTGGAAGCTTTGGCTGGTGGGCAGTACAGACAGTGGTGTGTGGGTCTTGAGCTGAGCCACAGGGACACCACACCAACACTGCCACCTTCCTTGCTGCTCTTTATAATGCCACATAAAAATGTTGCTTCCATTTACCAGAGACTTCTCACTAATGTGTTTTTTTTCATATACAGTATATGATTTCCAGCCAAACAGTTGTTATTCTCACAATTGTGTATTGCGTATATTGACTGAGTTTGAGCCGAATATATATTTGTTCCCCTATTGAGGCACCAAGGTGTGTACCCATTCCTGTGTTATACCATGTCCTTGCTGTTCATTTTTATATAAAGGGAAGAGTTTCTCTTCATTGTTGTGACCCTGCTGCCTGCACTGAGAGGAAGGAGAGGCACTCTGTTGATTTTGCATCTATAGCTCAACATTCCAACTTGTGTAAATCTTTTGTATCAAAGAGAGTGAGAGGGGAATGTGTGATTTCATAATACATATTGTTTTAAACCTGATTTTAATGTGTGAACTTTAATAATAATTTTAATAAACATGAGAAGTATAGTTTATCTTTACTGTACTGCCATAAGAAAAAAATCATGCACATAGAAATTATTCATTCAAAAGTTAATGTTGTGATTTTTATAGCACATACTGTGGCCATTAATGACACAGCAAGTGGTTTAAAAGTGTAGAAAAATGCAGAATATGGAATGTTTACAGGGTATTTTTATTTCTGATATGGAACGAGCTGCCCTAAATGGGGCTTACACATAAACACAAACATACACACACACACACACACACACACACACACACACACATACACACACAACAGTTAATCACAGAACAAGTTAGAAACATTCATCATTAGCTAAGTATTGAGAACAATTACAGTGGGAGTCAGTGAAGATGATGCGGTGAGAAGCAGGACGTGATGCCACACCATCCGCCCCTCCCCTGCACCTCCTCCACTGACTCCACTGCAGTGAAGGATGGAATACAGCTGAGGTACAAGTGTTACAGTAAACATGTGACTCTAGAAATCATTGTAGCTTTTGATGAGAACAATTTGTTTCTTAAATTTAGAATGAATAATGTACAAAATGAATTCATAAAACATTCCCAACAAACCACGATGAAAACTGAAGGTTAATAAGTCGCTGCTATACAAAGCCTTCAGAACAGCATATACATATACTTGTGGGTATAAATAAATAAATAAAATAACTGCCTTCTTTTTCAATATCAGCTGTGACCAGCAAACAACCTTTTCTCACAACTCAGGGGAAAGTTTCACTAAGTTTATATAATATTCGTACTGTTATTTGGTTTGTGAAAGTTAGAAAGAAGAGACAGATTTGCTATATAAACTATACTATTTACAGAAGACTACCATGAGGGTTAGGATGTATGAGCTAAAATTTTCACATCAAGAAATATAACTTCATTATAGTAAAATGTTGTAAAATACTAAGTGTTACCAAAAATATACAACTTTAATTAATACAGAGTGTAAAGCACCACTATGTTTGTTTGTTTGTTTGTTTGTTTTGTGGGCTTTTAAGGCATCAAGATTCATGGTTTCTGTTGTTCAGGTTCAACGCTTGTATCTTTTTCTTTGCAAATCAATCTTGTTAAATTCAGAGAATTAATCTATGAAAGAAACTCATCAGTCAATATGCATGTCAGAAGAATGCAACAACTTCAAAATAGATGCCATGAAAAATTCACAGATTTAAATATATAAAAAGCATTGAATAAAAATAGACGTATATAACTAAATACATCAAAATATTATCAAGATAAAAATTATAATAAAGCTCAAAAATAGCTCGGCACCATATTGTTATCTTATTAAAAAAATTTAGATTTTGACAATACAAAACATTAATAAAAAGTTTGAAACTGGTGTGTGTGTAGAGTCAAACAGATGAAAAAATTACATCATGTTAGTTTCAGATCTATGTCATTGTAATTTGAAATAATCTGACATTGAAAAATTTGGAATTGCACCTTAATAAAAGATGTTAAACACACTAAAAACAATAAAGTAAATAAAACTTGTGTGAATAATTTGAAATGAAAAAATACATTATGCCACGTTGAAAAAAAGATTAGTCCTTAAGGCACAATTCAACATATACTCCTTAAAAATTCAGAAGGCATATCTCAACACAACACCACATCTTTCCACAACAATTCAAAGCACACAGGATGATCAAAATACACATATCCTTCACAACACAACCATTCATTTAAATAAGACCCCCAAAGTCCTCCTCATCAATACCCTCAGGACAATCTACCACCCCGTCGTTCACTTGGGCCAGAGAGATGCAGGTTCCATCCAAACACTGCAGCTCGGGGCAAGATGGTGGTGCAGTGATGGTCTCAGATTCCACAGGGAGGGTTGTGGTCTCCTCCAGGATGGGTTCTGTCACCTCCACTACCTCTTCAGATGGTGATGTCACAGATGTTGCGTTGTTATCCTCTGGTGCGCTGTCTGTTGGGGTAGAAGAAGTTTAGTCTTGTGTTTAGCTGAAGTTTTCTTGTGTTCCTGTTATGCTGTGGGGAAGTATTTATGGTTGTTTATGATTTATATTACTATCTTGTTAGAGTTAGTTTGCTATCTATATTCCGAAGCATTTTCTCTTTCAGACTATTTTCAGAGGCTTCTAGGTTCATTAGTCAGATTCTTATGGGTGTCTTTCCTGTCGCTGATGCAGAATTCTTGGAAAACAAACACTGTAACTGTAAAATCATCCTTGAAAACCTGAGTAACTTCCACTGCAGCCTGTTAAAAGTAGTCAAGATGAGATGCTGACAAGCTTGAGAATATAGGGCATAATCATATCATTTGAGTCTATTGCCTTATGTATGGGCAATTAATAAGTCACTAGTCTAATACATGCAGTAATCAATGATGCTAAATTATGTAGTAAACTTTAGTCATGTTAGCTGCTATTACTTCTTACATTACATTCCAGAGCAACACTGAGACAAGTAATGAACGGAGAGACTCAACAGACATACAGGCAGCAATACATACACTACTGTCTGCTGAGGTGTGCTGCTGATGCCCTCAGGTTATTATCTTTGCGTTATGACTTATGAGGGGTAATTTGAGGCATGCATTTGGTAGTCTGGGGATGCATAGTCTGATGAGCTGTAGTCGGGTATCTCAGAAACATAGCTAAACTGAGGTGCTTCTGCCACGCGTTCGTCTCTCTCCTCTCCCACGTAATCATTAGCCTCCTCTCCTGTCCGCAGAGTTCGTCTCGTGTTGTAACGAGTCCTCTGTAACTCCAGGTTGTCTCTCATAAAGTCTCGGCGGTACATTCGCGGCGGAGAATGCCACTGTGATGTGCGCTGTGTTGGTGCTGTAACCTGGACAGGAGCGTGTACTGAAGCAGCAAGTTCACTGTCTTCCTCCTCAGCCTCCTGAATGTTGTCCTCAGCCAGTTCCTCTGAGGCAAAGGTGCTCTCCGGCTGAACTCCCTCCTTCAGAAATTCCTGAGAGAAGCTGCCAGGGATAGAATCAATCCTGGAGGTCCTCAAGGTAGGTCTGGCACCATAAGACCTTAGGCCATTATTACCTCGTCGGAATGGAGGCACCCTTGGCCTTGGAGACACCCTGACACCACCAACAGACTCTTCCTCTCCATCCTCTTCAACGTCCATGCGCTCCTTTGCTGCCGGTGTTCGCAGTGACTCGTACGATGGAATGCGGGAAGTGCGCCACTTCTGAAGGCGTGACAGGAAGGAAGAGGCAGTTGGCTGTGAGCTTGGGCGAACACTGGTTGGTGCGCCGGTTCTGAGGGTGGTGGGAGAAGGTCTGCGGGTGAAGGGGCGACGGGAATAGCCAAACCGGGTGCTGCCTCTTAGCCTGTTGCCTCTGCTGGGTGGGGGGGCAGCAGTGGTGGTGGGGGTGGTGGGGGTGGAGGGAGTGTCAGGGGTGTCATCATAATCTATAACGGGTAAAGTAATGTCAATGGTCTTCAGGCTTTGCTCTGACTCCCCGCCACTCTCAAGGTCTTCATTCAATATAGACTCTGACACACTCTCCTCTTCATTGTGCTCTTGGTTCTGGTATGCAGGAGGTGGTGATGGTGGTGTCTGGTTATCCTGTGGGGAGGTGGGGCTGCTGGCTGGCCGAGGGAAGTCTGTAGGGAGCGGCTGGTAGGGGGAGTAAGGAGACTCATCCTCATAATCCAGCAGAGAGTGATCCTGCAGTGTTTCTGTGGGTTCACTGCCTGTGGCCTCAATGGCGACCTCCTCAGTGTTAGCGGTGTAATCTGGTGATGCTTCCTGTGGTGGCTGCTGTGACACTTCCTTTGAAAGAGTGTCAGATTCTCCTGGTGCCAAGAGCTGAGGGTGGTTGTAGTGTATTTCTGAAGGAAGCTCTCTGAAAGAAGGCTGTATTTCATCCTCTGCTAGTGACTGAGGCTCATCCTGCACTGAAGGAGGCTGGTTAACATCACCAATTTGTCCAAAGCTGTCATAATAAGGTGGCTGTGGCTGGCTGAGCACGTCATAATCCTGTGGTGGATCAGAAGCAGCTTCCTCCAGTGTCTCCTCATACAGGTCAGGACTAGCAGGACCAGGCTGGTGGGTGTCCTGGTAGGTGTCCTCAGGGAAGGCATGGGATAAGAAGTCAGCCTGACCAGGGTTTTCAGGATAGTTAGACTGGTCAAATTCAGGCTGGGCAGCAAGGCTTTCAGGATAGTCAGGCTGGGCAGCAGGGCTTTCAGAATAATCAGGCTGGCCAAATTCAGGCTGGGCAGCTGTATTTTCAGAATAGTCAGGCTGGGCAGCAGGCCTTTCAGGATAGTCAGGCTGGCCAAATTCAGGTTGAGCAGCAGAGTTTTCAGAATAGTCAGGCTGGCCAGCAGGGTTTTCAGAATAGTCAGCCTGGCCAAATTCAGGCTGGGCAGCAGGGCTTTCAGGGTAGTCAGGCTGGGCAAATTCAGGCTGGGGAGCAGAGTTTTCAGCAAAGTCCTGCACAGCAGTGTCACTGTGGTAGTGCTGCTGTGGGAAGTCTTGAACCTGGCTATCAAAGGGCAGCCTTGACTCGTATCCTTCAAAGTCCTCAACACGAATGCTCTCTGATTCCGTGACTCCTTCCTGGCCAGGCTCTGAGTCTTTAGTGTCTGTGAGGAACTCCTCTCTTTCCTGTGGGGCTTCCTGGGCATTCCTCTCACTGTCTGGCAGGCTCACCAGAGCCTCCTGGGCCGCAACAAATGTGCCCTCATCTCTCCCTCCTGGGAATAGTTCTCTGGCATAGTCTCTTGTGTGTGATCCATTTATTCCATTAGATACACCAACAGGTGGAAATCCATTATTGCCATTATCAAGAAGGGAATCTCCTCCTTCAAACTTGTTGAAATCATATTCCTTGCCCCCATAAACGTTCTGGAGGCGTCCCCCAGGGAGTGGAAACTGCCCCAGGGATCCAAGATTCTCAAGGGGAGGTGCCCCCTCAGTGTGGGATGATGGGGACTCCTGGAGTGGGGGCAGATCACAGTCAGTCTCGTCAGAATTGTCTCGGCAGTCGTCAGTCCCGTCACACACCCACGACTGGGGCACACACTGGCCGGTGGTGGCACACTGGAATTCTCCGGTGTTGCACCCTGAGGCAGAGTGGGCAGGTCAAGGTCATTAGGGGAAGTCAAAGTATGATATTCACCTTCACAGCAATATTAATAATTGGCATATTCAATTAGAAAACTCATTACTTTGCTTTATGAACAAATCTAATTAGGTACTTTTCACAAATGTTTATGTCTGCATTTATCCATTAACAAAATTTATCTGTCATAGTCTTGAGACAAATTAGAGAAGGAGGAATATTTGGTCAAGAGGTCAGTGATACAGTCTCTGAGAAGTGCAGGAAGGTCATGAAGTGTAGCCAGCAGTCCACAGGAGGAGAGTCTCATGATGCAAGAGGGAGGGAGACAACCTTTTTAATGCTTACTGAGAGACAGTCCCAAATGAACCAAGGATTGAGGAAGGAGAGGCTGGGAAGTGAAGGCTCCAGGAGACTCACCCACACGCTGACAGTCTCCTTCATCCGACCCATCACCACACTGTGGAACGCCATCACACACAGCCTCTGAGGGCAAGCAGGCCAAGCCATCCACACACTCAAACTCATCCTGACCACAGGACTCCTCAGCAGCAGCAGGAGGAGGAGGAGGAGCAAAGCTCCCAAGATCAGAGGAAGGCTTTAGAGCAGCATCACTGGGCAGTGTGGTGGGAAGATGAGGCTCAGTGAAATCATCTGAGTATTCAAGAGGACTGTCGGCATTCACAGCCACATTGCCGACATCCTCCTGTGGGTAGTCAGGATAGTAATCCTCACCCTGGAGTACCAGGGATGGCACATCACCCTCAGAGGCTGCATGGCTGTGTGTGGCTCCGTGTGGCTGCTCAGCGTCCGTTTGAGCCTCACTTGGGAGTGTGTGGGGGTCAAGAGGAGAGTTTGAGAAGTCTTCATTAACGATGCCATGGTGAGGTGCATCGGGGAGGTGGGGGGTGGGGGGGGTGGGGCCGGTTTGCTGCAGCTCCTCTCCCTCAGCTGTATGTCGTGGTGTTAGTGAGTCACATCAACATGCGGTCATGGTGTTTGTTGTTACTACTCGCCATCATGCAGACTGTTAATGACTAATACTTTGTACATTAATGCACTATGCTATAGCTTGAACATAAGATGGTTCTACTTTGATAAAAAATAGAGATGTTGCAAGACCACTGAGATCATTGAGGCTGTACAATAGTAATAGTCTGCACAATGCAAGCTACAACATCAACATAAATTATTATAGTTACTGTACAATGATGCATGACCAGGTTAACATCACACCTTTGTTCATATTCTTTCTTTATAACATACACACACATTTAGGGCACATGTACGTATAATAATGAGGATGAGGTGTGTGTCAGCCTGGCCATGTGCTGAGTGCATATCCCCACCCCGGCTGCCCCACAGGCTGGCCAGGGTGGGTGATGTGCTGCTCAGGAATGTTAAGATATTAGGTGACTTGGGTAACTAGTAAGAACTTCACAGTAGGTAAGAACATAACATTAGTTATAGTACATGCTATTTGGATTTAATATTTACAGTTTTGTAATCATAGGATACATATTACAAATATGTACAGAACACAGTGCATATATAGAGTCAATAAGACATCCACAGGTAGTATATGAGTAGGGTGAGGATCAGAGATGATGAAGAAGTAACAAAGGCATGTAGGTGGGCAGTGAGGGATGACAGGAGGAGGTGCAGGGAAGCAGGCATTGCATTACTGTACACTCATGCATTTATACATCCCGCACTAATTCATGCTATCTGCTGCAGTTCCACTCGAGGCAATGCCACTAAACTCATCTATAAGTTAGGAATGTTATTTCCGTGTACAGCATCTAATAATGTCATGCTGGTAATTCATGGTGAGAGGCAGAACACTCAGGCTCTGTACAAACTACACTACAAGTTATCACTGGTGTTTAGGAACAAGTCAACATAATGGTCAGTGGAAGACATCACTAGGATGCTTTTGGATGCATGTACACACTTCTAAGGGTGCCAGGACTGACCTGAGACTTGGTCAGGACACGCAGCCTCATCTGATTGGTCAAGGCAGTCTGAGTGGCCATCACAGACCAGCCTCTTGGCCACACAGCGGCCATCCCCACACCGGTGCTCCAGACCCAGGCAAGGCTCTGCACAAACACACCATTCCCATAACCCCACATGGACCACCACTACCCTGAGTCCCCCCCAGGGTAAGGGTGGACTTGCCCCGCAGGTTTGAATTAGTACCAAGTGTGTGTTGCCAGTGTTTACTGAGCTCAGCTCCCTGTTTTATGTAACAGCTATTTCAAACCAACACTGAGATGCTGTGGAAATATCATGTGTACCTCTTCTTCTATGAATGAAAAGATAAAGGTTGACACTCAGTATTTTTATAAAGCAGTTTCTGTTTCAATTGTTATATCACAAGGGTTAGTTTTCATTTAATATCAATTTAAAGCAGTATAGGTCATGGCAGGTTAATGTTTTGTTTCAGGTGGTAACATTCACTAAGAGAGTGGATGTTAGCAGCTCACGTGTAAAACAATTAAGATCATTTGATTCATACTGATAACTGTTCATTAGTGTTCAGTAAATATATTAAACACTCCACTCAATGAGTCATCGTAACGTTAACTTTCTCTGTCTCTTCAACTCACACTCTCATGATGACCAAGATTAAATGTACATTACAGTAACCGTATGTTAGGTTGATCCAATCAGAATACGTAGCATTTAGTGTGTGCCTTACCCAGTGGCAGCTTTATGGCACATTAGTACTTGGTAGTAAAAGCTGTCACACAGTAACTACTTCCCTGTCTCAATGTTCCTAAGTGTGCACCAAAATTTCAGTCTTACCTTACAAAGTGATGTAATGTATGCATGTGTGATTCATATATATTTACAAAGCTTTCTGTACTGTTGACTTAACTTTAAGTATCATGTGTGTAATCCTTATAATTTCCTACAGTATGTGAACATGTAGTAATATTTTCAAAGGATCATTCATTAAAAAAACTTGGATAATGACAGAATCAGAGACCAAACAGTACTTAATGTCTCTTGGATGGAGAAAGACTAGGAGCCCTATTTTCTGATCACAGAAGGGATTGCATTCTTACTACAATGGAATTAAGATAATACAATAAAAAGCAAATAGCTAATAGCAGCAAAAAAGCAACTACACCAATACCTGTACAACTTGAAATATCCAGTAACATAGTAGGAGCAGGAGAACATCCCTGGAGAGATAGTGGCAAGCAGTGCCAAGCAGACATCCTTGACAGCAGGGAATGGAAAGCAACATGGGAGAAGCAGGCACAGCAGGACTTGGTGAGGGGAATGTGGCTGGTGAAGGGGAGGGGGAGTGACTATGGGGAGGAAGGGCCATGGTCTAGGGAGTGAAGGGGGAATGGAAGGAGAGAGGAGGAATGGTACTTACCCTGGGTCAGGTCAAAGCACACACTGGGATCGGAGGAGTCTGGGAACTGTTCACAGTCAAAGGCACTGCTGAGGCTGAACCGGGAGGTGATGAACTCCTGGCAGGTGGCAGCCACAGCTGGGAGACAAAGATCAGGTTAGGCCAACACCACTAAGCCTCAATGAATTTCATGACACCACATGAACTTACTTATTATTGATATATTTGTGACCACTGATCCTATTCCTTTTAAAACTCAAGTATTCAACATTGTAGTTTTGGGGGGAATGTTAAGGTGACTTTTATATCTTTATCAAACATAAGAGCAATAATATTTTGTGTGAAATGTTTTAATTCTGTATATCATTCTTGTTTCTTTCAATAGGTTCAGATCAGAGAGTATGACACAGCAGGAAGTCCTACACAGGAGCACCAGTAAGTCCTTGCAACACTCCTACTCACACTTGCAGAAGGTCCTGCAGGGGGGCAGGATGGTGCCGTCTTGGGTACAGGGAGGCTCCAGGATGGCACAGGAGTACTCCTTTGCCCTTGGGGAGCACCTGGACCTCACAATCACATCCTGTATGGTAAGTGATGGATAGGTTAAGGATTCCTTTACATTTTATTGGTAATCTTACAACAAAGCTTCTTGTATCATGGAAGGTGGAGTTCTTACTATAATACAAAATTACTTATCCTGCACTCTAAATGCAATGAAAAGTTCTATGCCTATCACTGGTATATGTTTAGTACATTAATATTCATCTAGTAAGAGGAATTGAGTTGTGTGGTATGTGGTGGTGTTTTCTGCCACATGGCTTACTGACTCACCCGTAGGAAAGGAAGAGACGTCTGCTGCATGTCCTCCTCAGTCTGATCTCCAGCCCAGTTGGGGAAGCCTGTCAGTGTGTGTGGGAGGTCACTGCACATCTCCAGCTGCCGTGGCTGACACTTCCCTGCAACCAGACAATGCATAGTAAAGGAACAACATAAATGTACAGCTCCCTCCTCAAAGCAAAGATATCCTGTGTGAAATCTGAATTTCACTGATTTTCTTCTCTTAGAGATATCACTATGAGGTGCATGGCAGGTAGTGGAAGCCATAATTATATACTGAAGAAATTAATCTCCCATTTGTAATATTTCTTACCCTGAGGCACTTCTTCAGTGATGCCCTGAGACTCTTCTGATGGGGAGAGGGCCTCAAAGTGAGGAGCAAGCCCCTCCTCGTCATGGGTGTGCTCATGTGGGACAACCAGCTCCTTCAGGGTGCCCTCGGAGCCCTTAGGTGTAGCCTCCTCAACAGGGGTCCTTTGGCTGAAGAGCTCAAAGAGAGGGGGCAAATTTCCCTCCTGTACCTTAGTGGCAGGAACAAGGGTCACCTCAGATTCAGACGCTTCAGGGATGGGGTGCGCTGGAGGGTGTAAGATTGATGAATTGTAACTGATCCTCGGTAGTAGCAGGGATATATTTACTAAAGCAATATTTCTTAATGCACAGAGGAGCAGAAAGCATGCAAGTCAAGCACCACAACCAGCTTCTCTTTAAACAACTGAGTATTTTAATCTCATAAGGAAACTTGTTGTGAGAGGAATGACAAAAAATAAGTAGAGTATAATTCTTTCACTGCAATACAAGACAATTACAGTAACAATATCAATAGCAATGTATGAGATCTTCATTGGCATCTGCAAGAAAGGAGTGCATGAAAAAAAGAGTATATTCTGCAAGTTTTACCCAGTTTAAAGATATTACATAACTATAGAATAAGTAAAGATGTCACAGAATGATCAGTTATTAAGGAAAAATGCTGCAAATAGCAGTGAAAGGGTTAAGTGATCACACAGGAAAGGCTGAGGGCAAAGGTCATGTGTGTGGATGTGCACTGTAGCAGGCTGGGTCCTTACATTGGGGGTGTGCAGCCTCCTGTGTGCCCTCAGCAGGGTGAGTGTGGTCGTGGTCCATCTCAGGGTGGGTGTGGTCGTGGTCCATTTCAGGGTGGGTGTGGTCATGGGTTACTGGTCCATGCTCATGAGTGTGTTCCTGGCGCAGCTCAGGGTGAGTGTGGTCGTGGTCCATTTCAGGGTGGGTGTGATCGTGGTCCATTTCAGGATGGGTGTGGTCATGAGTTACTGGTCCATGCTTGTGGCCCATTTCAGGGTGGGTGTGGTCATGGTCCATTTCAGGGTGGGTGTGGTCATGGTCCATTTCAGGGTGGGTGTGATCATGAGTTACTGGTCCATGCTTGTGGCCCATTTCAGGGTGGGTGTGGTCGTGGTCCATTTCAGCGTGAGTGTGGTCTGACTCAGGTTCTGGCTCTGGCTCAGCAGTGGCCTCTGGTTCTGGCTCAGCTGTGGACTCTGCCTCTGCTTTTGGTTCTGGTTCTCCAGTTGGTTCTGGTTCAGGTTCAGCTTCTGCCTCTGGTTCAGGCTCTGGGACGGGGCCAACATGGTGGTGCTCGTGGTCGTGGTCGTGGCTATGACCGTCGTGGGCGTGGTCGTGGCTGTGACCCTCGTGGGCGTGGTCATGGTGGTCGTGATCGTGGCCGTGACCGTGGCCGTGATCCTGGTGTTCTGCCTCCTTGATCCTCTCTGACATGGGATCTATATCATATCTGGTACTGTTTCGGAATGTCACTTCATTGACGTCGGGGTGGACCTCTGGTTCATATGGCACCCCATGGAAGGCACTCTCCTCCCCCAGCAAGGGCGATTCACCATCGGCTTTGACTGTAGGGGAAAATCTCTTAAATGCTCAGATTCTTAAACGTTTGTATCTATCTTGTAGCTTCAGAGGCATCACAGGTGATTAGTTGGGTTCTTATGGGTGGTTATTCTATTATTTTTCATTTATTGATGGTGAGTAACTAACAATCGATCTCTATAAGTAAGGAAACACCCTTGAACTTCCTGTTAACCTCCACGACAGCCAAGAATCAAGATGAGATACTGATACGTTTAGGAATATCTGCCGAAGCGAAGCAAGAATGACAAATAAGCAAAACAGAAATAAAGACAAGCCAAAGGACGAAGCTGGAGAAATTGCGCTCATTTACGTACCTGGGATGAAGAAGTAGCACACCACGAACACCACAGCCACAACCACCGCCAGTCCCAGCACCACGAGGCCGCCCACCACGAGGTCCCTCACCACACGACCAGGGCGGAAGATGTTGCCGCAGCAGCCGGAGTAGCGCGGGTCAGGCTCCAGGGACGCCACACTGTTGCACATCCCCTCAGCGTCATCATTCTGCAGAGAGAGAGAGAGAGAGAGGAGAGTTACTTGGAGGTTCTGACACGTACTGGTCAAACTAGGTAAGCAGCCACTAAGATTGCTATTTTCACCTATATCATAATCGTCTTCAAAAACTATCTTCATTAGCATCAATGTCAGAGTGAAAAGCCATAGTAATCGTTAACTTTTTGCATCTGTGACATTTTTACTGCCTAGCTAATTCTTCAAACCTATCCTTGAGTTCACTTTTTTCTTTCTTAATTCTTTTGCTGCATGGTCGTTAAATTGGCTGTCAAGAGAGAGAGAGAGAGAGAGAGAGAGAGAGAGAGAGAGAGAGAGAGAGAGAGATTGTCTTTTTATGTTACGTAGTTATTTAAGAGTTCTGTGGTATAATGAACAAACAAACAAACACTTACATACGAAAAAAATAAATAAATAAACACACAACATGAATGCAATTTAACAAAACATATAGGAAAACAGATTAATAGTTCCAAATAAATCAAACTCAAATCGGTGTGTTTGTTCACGTGTTTCAGTTGGAAGTAGTCAAGTTGTCACCAGTGAACTAACGTGAGGCGTCAACACCACACCACCACAAGATCCTCCTTCCGTAAGTACACAAATACATGTCTTCCTCACTCCGGCGGTGTAGCGTGTCACCAACAGCTATTTTTTTGCCTTGCGAGTTGTTTTTCTGAGAGTGAGCAGCAAACAAGGCGCGAAGGAGACGTGTTTGTTTGGTTTGGGGTTTTCCTGAGTAACCTTGTGGGATGTAACCACTTCCTCCTGCAGGTGTATGATGGACTCACCTGGCCACGGCCCCTACTAACTGAGATTCTTAACTAGGTAATCCTCAGACGAATTTCTAGTCTTAAAATCCATCTTAACCCCACGAAATTGGTGTTGTAGTTTAGTCATTACTTCATCAGCAGCTTCATATCTACTGCTGTTGAGGTAATGACTTGAGTAATGGATTTTAAGGCTAGAGATTCGTTTAAGGAAAATTCACATACTTAAGAATCTGTTAATCTGGACTGCTTGGTGTAGATATTATAACCATGTGTGTGTGTGTGTGTGAGGTGGCCAAGTATATTCACTCCAAACAGTCAGAGGTGTTAAGATAAGATGCAAGTGGCCGTCAAACCTATGAAATGTTATGCTTTCCTATTTCTTTCTACCCAATGTCTTCTCCATTCAGAAAGTTGTTTAATCTAAGGACACAAGTAATATGTTTTTGATAACACCCACGAGATCCTGAGAGAGAGAGAGAGAGAGAGAGAGAGAGAGAGAGAGAGAGAGAGAGAGAGAGAGAGAGAGAGAGAGAGAGAGAGAGAGAGAGAGAGAGAGAGAGAGAGAGAGACTGTCGTGGCACTTTGTAGGACGCAGCACAACACGGCCCGTAGTGAATGTCAAACGAGGGAACTTTTTACAGCCTCCTCCAGTTACCATTCCGGTTTAAGACGACTGAGTGAGTGGGTGAGTGAGTGCCATTGAGTGAGTTAACGGAATGTCATGAGGTGAGTGAACGGCGACACTGAATTCATGAGTGGAGAGGAATTGCATGTGTCAGTAGAGGATGAGTGTTTTAAGTGTGTGATGGAGTGAG
Organism: Callinectes sapidus; assembly: GCA_020233015.1. NCBI lineage: Eukaryota > Metazoa > Arthropoda > Malacostraca > Decapoda > Portunidae > Callinectes > Callinectes sapidus. The sequence continues at coordinate 7,283 of JAHFWG010000254.1, read as the reverse complement.
GGATAAATGCGGGAAGGGTTGTATTATAAGCGTGACAATGATAGATAGTAAAGAGATGAATCGGGAAATGAACAAGTGATTTTGTGGACTGAGTGTAAATAAATGAAAAGTAATAATAAGTAATGAATCAGTAGCCTATGGGCGTGAATAAAAGAATAGGCTACGTGATGAATGAACAAGGTAGGCGTGAATGAATGAATTACGAGTGAGGCAACTGTGTAAGTGTGAAGGAGCGAAATAAATGAGTCAGCTGTAAATATAGAGGCATGAGTCAAGCAGAAGTGCATACCTGCGTGAATAAGGGAGGAAGTAAGAGGAGCAATACACGTCATGTGAGTCAGGACACCCTTCTGGAGGCCTCATTACTTGATAACTACACCAACGCCATCACCACCGCGGGATGTTACTCTCATCATTTATTTGTCAAAGGCCAAGGAGACGAGAGAAAAAAAACAATAAAATAACAGTGTTCTCACGTGTCATTATCCTGTTGCTGCCGCTGAATCATTGTTTAACCACAAGTCATGAAAACATCCTTCTAAACCCGAAATAACTTCCATGACAGACACTCAGACTTCAACCTCTCAAACTAACGCTAAAAGGACCCTGAAAATTCTAAATAACTTCAATTATAGACTCTTAATTAACTACCACCAAAAATCATAGACACTCTTGAAAACACCCATTAAAAGTAACCTGAAAATCCCAAGTAACGTGTCAAAACTCTTAAACAACCTCAGATTCATAAAAGAAAAACATTCTAGAAAACCACAAATAACTTCTACAACCACGTGCTATGAAATTACCACTCGAACCATATACAGTATTCCCGAAAAACCCATAACAACTCTTGACTACAGCTTATGTGTGAGAGATAAGGGCGGAGAGTTCGGAAATGGTTCCTAATCTACGTAAGGAAGTGATGTAATGACCTATTAATTTGTTGCTGCCAAGTATAGGGAAGTTATGAGATGCTACTTGAACACTGAACCCCCCCCCCCCCCCCAATGCATTTTTCAGCAGTGAGTAATGGTGGTGATGTCTCCTCAACGTAGCATTTCATATTGTGTTTATTATTTTTGTCGAGGATACGTATTTCCGGCTCCTTTTCTCTAGGCGCCTTCTCGTCCCCCTCTTGTCTCCCCCCCTCTCCCCATTCTGTCTCTCCACCTCCTCCTGTATGCGTCACCTCTTCCCCTTCCCCCTCCCTGTCTCTCTTCTTCTTCCTCCGCCTCCTCCTTTTCTCTCCCTCCACGCGTACCCTCTTCCCCCTCTGGCCTCTCCCCCAACCTCTGTTTCTCTTCCTTCTCCCTCCTCCTCCTCTTCCAAATTCCCCCATCCTCTCTCTCCATTTCCTCCCTCTTATCTTCTCTCCGTGACGTGTCGTGTTTAGCCTCATTCCTATGCTCCGTTTTAGAAGTTAAATGCGCTCTCTCTCTCTCTCTCTCTCTCTCTCTCTCTCTCTCTCTCTCTCTCTCTCTCTCTCTCTCTCTCTCTCTCTCTCTCTCTCATCACTACTACTACTACTACTACTTACCGCTTTGGAGGGATAATAGTGCTGGTTGTGGGATTTGATCAGACAACGAACCATAGTGAAGGTGTGTAAGGTGATGCAACAAGATCAATGACACTGGTACACTTGTCACCTGTCGTTGTTCACCAGTGTCTATAGTTTTGTATTGTTATTTAGTTTTGCAGTTTTATGTCTTTTCTTTCTGCTATCGTATTATATAATTTGTCTGTTTTGCTATTTTATAAGTCTGTTTCCTTTCTGTTCTGTATTTGTTTATTTCTTTATATATTTGTTATCAGAAAGATTTATCGTTACTTTCTGTTTCTCTCCTTTTCTCTCTTCGTGATCATATATTCGCCTCGTAAGAGTTTATTTTTTTGCTTACGTTGCACTTTCTCTTCTTTTTCCCTTCTTTAATTCTTGTCTCTTATAGTGTATCACTTTTTAAAATTCATTTCGTTACGGTAACATTCGTTCGTTCGTTTGACAGTTCGCAATTGCAGTCCACTCACAACGTTCCTGTATGATGAAGAGGCAAACGTTCATTTATCAACACAAGCAAACTTACATCATTAATATTCGCTGGTCTAGTAACATTAACCTTTTGCCGTGTTGCACCACAGCACTCGACACAAGTAGAAAGTCCCCATTGCTGTACACTATAGGCCTCAACGCTGTGATTTCTCGGTAGGGACAATTTCAAAACCCACTGATAATGCGTAGGGTGTTTTCGTGAGTGTAGAATTGTTGTTTAATCACTAGAATCACGAAAACGCCCTTGAAGATCTTAGTCATTTCCAGTAAAGCTTGTTGATTATCACGAGTTACTAAAACACGCTTGAAATCCCCAGTTCCCTTGGGAAAGAGCCTTGAAAATTCCAAGAACTTCCTATAGGATTTATGAAACTATCAACAAAATCAGAATACCTATGAAATGTAACTTTCTATAGAATCTGTTAAATTATCACTGTATTTGTTTTGCTGTAGTCACTGAAACACTCGAAAAAAATATATATTCTCTCGGTAGAGCCTGTCATACTATTATTAGACATAAGAAAACCCTAGTAACTTGTACAACTTTAAAGTAGAGAAGCCACCGGAACGTTTAGAACACGGAGACGCACACCGCTCAACCCGCAACTGCTAAAATAACCTGACATCCACCTTGTTACTGATTAAGACACAGCGGTAACTGACACTGAAACACCCAAGTCATCTGTAATCCAACTCATAACGCACCGTGTTGATGGTGTCACCTAAATTACTGAAACAACTTTAAAAATCAACAACGCTGTAACGTAACATCACACCAGTACGCTCTTGAATACTATTATAAACGCTACACCATCCATAATCCACTGTACTATTAATATACCAACGGTTCTCCTATAATACACAAGTGATAGTTCTTGAGTGACTGACGCGCCTGTTACGTGCAACCCTTTATGTGTCTGACTGGCTGACTCATTGGCCGGGTATCACGCAGTCCCCTTGCTTGGTATGGTTATCTTGCAAGCCTTTTATCACCTCCCAGGATTAGTTATGGGTTTTTAAAGTTACTCAGCGGATTATTTAGATTGTTTGAAAGGAGTTTTGTACATAAGGGAAGTTTAGGTTAGGTTATAGTCCAGGTTTGGCTTAGTCAAGTTGAAATTATGGAGTGAAACGGTAAGCTTTTGAATGTTGCTAGACTCCGCCTCCTCTCACTGCCCCGGTTCTCTCTCTCTCTCTCTCTCTCTCTCTCTCTGGATGACCCACGTGTTATTCAGTTCACCACGTGCCACTGATGAATTGAAGAGTAGTGGAAATATGTTGTGTGTGTGTGTGTGTGTGTGTTCTAGTTTTATAATTTTCCTGGTAATTATTAGTATTTTGCAGTTTGTTTGGAGAGAGAGAGAGAGAGAGAGAGAGAGAGAGAGAGAGAGAGAGAGAGAGAGAGAGAGAGAGAGAGAGAGAGAGAGAGATTATGAAATATGAAACCAAATGTAGGAAGTACGTCTCTCTCTCTCTCTCTCTCTCTCTCTCTCTCTCTCTCTCTCTCTCTCTCTGTGTGTGTGTGTGTGTGTGTCTGTCATTACGCATGCTTTTGATATTAGCAACCTTATATGGGCTGTTTTGTTTCGTGGTGACGGGAAGAGGCGGGGGAAGGGGAGAGAGAGTGGAGGGAAGACAGACATACACGCGTACGTATCTTACATCCTCCTTGTGTGGGGGGATAGCAAGGAGGAGGGATGGAGGAAGTTAAGAGAGAGAGAGAGAGGAGTGGGGGGGGTGATGATATTCTTTACTTTCTCTGTCTCTCTCATTTATTACTTTCCCGTCTTCCATCTGTCCTTTTTTTCCCATATCCTTCCATCCATCACTTCATAATCTCCTTTCTATCCATCCTTTCTTCCTCCCTTTCTCCTTCGGCCATTTGCTCTCTCTCTCTCTCTCTCTCTCTCTCTCTCTCTCTCTCTCTCTCTCTCTCTCTCTCTCTCTCTCTCTCTCTCTCTCTCTCTGTCAGCGGGAATACAAGCAGTGGTAGCGGAGACAGCGGGTGGTGATGATGGTTGCAGTAACTATTGCGTCACACATAGAGTATCATGGCTAGAATGAAAGGAACCCAGGCTGTCACTCTGGCATTATTACACTGAACACGAGGAAGGTCTTATAATGAACATAGGTCTTATAATGAACATAGGACAAGGGGGGGCCGTGATTATTGTTGTGTGTTGGGTTACATGGTGTGGTGGGTACGAGGTTAGTTAAGGGGATGTGTAAAATGTGTTCTTTGTTTACTACGATGTAGTTATGCAAGGAATTACAGCGAAGAGGTGCTATGAAGGGAGTAAAAGGAGAGGGGATACTTCTTTCATAACAGAGAGAGAGAGGGGGGGGGATGGGAGGGAGTAGGAAATTACTGTTGATTGCCAAATGAAAGCAAAAACAAACAAACAAGAAATAGCGATGACATTAAACTGAAAAAAAAAATAAAAGGACAGTGATGAAGTAGATAAGAAGAAGAAGAAGAAGAAAAAAAGGAGAAAATAATGATTCCGAAAACTGATTCACGGATTGATTACATTTATATGGCCATGAAGTAATCAACACTCCCGGTCACGAGTGGTGGTGAGACGGTGAGGTTCTGTAAAAGGAAAGGTTTCGCAACACCGGGAGAAAAAGAGAGAGAGAAAAAAGGCTGACGAATGCATGAAAAAGTAAAGAAGAAAAAAAAGAAAAAGAAGAAAACTGAACAACAACGACAACAACAACAACGAAAGAACATGAAGAAGGGAAAAGGGAAGAATATGAACCCGAAGAACAACTATAATAACATGAAGAAAAAAAATCGCTAAGAACAACAGCAACAACAATAACAACAACATGAAGAAGGGGAGAACATAAAGAAGGAAGAACATCATCCCTAAGAACAGAAATAACAATAATAACGAAGGAAAAAAGAAAAGAACAAACTTAAGAACAACAACAACATTAATAACCACCACCACCACCACCACCACGTGCTAACCTACATACACACCACCACCACAGGCATCTACTCCTCGGGGCGGCGCCAGAGGGTGTGTGTGGCCGTCGTGGCGCCAAAGGAGGGGGAGGGTGAACCGGATGACCACACTGGGCGCCTACTTAACGAAACTAACCTAACCTTTGCTCTTCTCAAGGACACTTCGACATTTACAGGCGTTTGTTTTCATGGTAACGATGTCTCGTGTGTGTGTGTTCGCGTGTTATCACGGACGGAACAATGAAGCAAGTCTTAACCCCTTCAGTACTATGACGCATTTTCACATCTATACTTTATACTAATTGACGATTTTATACAGCTTCAAAAATTTATGCGGCCATTAGTCTTCTGACCTCCATAGAGCTTTCCTGCTGTCAATAAAATCATCTAGTCGCACCCAGACTTAAGGTAAAACTGCGTCCTAGTACTGAGATGATGTTAAAATGAAATGTTTCTGTCTCACAATCATTGTTTTTCAGTACCACTTAATTTGCTCGTTTTTTTAATGTTTTCTTTCTCTTTTTTTGTTATTTTATTACATCTATGTGTTTATTTACTTATATATTTCATATTATTGTCATTTTACTTTTGTGTTATTCTTTTAAGGTGCAGAATCATGAAAACACCTTTGAAGATTACAGTAACTTCACGAGAACCTGTTATGAGTTCAGACAAGACGGAGAAACATACGTACATAATGTGATTCCTTAAACGTATTGACTCTGGAAGTTTTCCGTTACGTACAAACATGATACAACCTCACCATATACCAACACTCACAAGCAATACGTAACAGACAGGAACGGAGCAAGTCTTATTAGGAATGTTGCCTCGCGTTACTCTACCTTCATGACTCAACACACACACACACACACACACACACACACACACACACACACACAGCGAACATTTCAGTACAAACACCAAACAGGGGCAAACAAACACAGAACATTCCATAAAGTCGGTAATGAACAGGAACTAGACAAGTTTATCATCAACATTGCCACAGACAGGAGGTGAACCAGAAAAAAGAACATTCACATATCCAAAACCTTTCAATGCAAACACACACACACACACACACACACACACACACACACACACACACACACACACACCTTAAACACAAATATTTTACCGTAACCTTTGTAATAGCCAGTTATAACAGCAGCATTGTCCTATAAGTGAACTAGATGAAAGAAGCACACACACACACATGTTCAGAACCTCTCAATACCCACACAAAAGAAGCCGGAAAGGTACAAACAGACGGGAAGTAAAGCAGAGGGAACCATAGACAGCCACATTGAAAACCTTTCCTTATAAAGAAGAGGGATCTCGGACAAACAAAGAGAAACTCAAACATAGACAGGAAGTAAGGACATAACGCACAGGAAATCATAGACAATCATATTCAAAATGTTTTTCTAAGAGTTATATTCTCAAACACTTCCTTCACCTCCACTATTCTTAAAGCTTTTATTTAGATTTATACGAGTTTTCAAGGTTTCTTTTCTTTTTTTTTTTTTACGGTTGTAGAGGCAGATTGACGAAATTAAGTGGAGAAACACTATTGAAAAACCGTCTAACCTAACCTAACCTAACCTAACCTTGGAAAACAGTTGTGGTGAGAGAGCAAAGCGTTTCAAAATATACAAGAGAAACCTCAGACACACAAATAAGAAACCAGAGATAGACAGGAAGTAAACACGTCAAGAAAAAAGAAGAAAAAAACAGACAATATACAAAAACCTGAATAGAGACCTGGGCCACATAAAATACCTGAGTGGGTCCCGTAATGGCCAGGAACGAGAGGCCAGCGATTGGTTAACGTTACCTCACCTGCCTCCACCAATCAACACCGCCCGGTACACACCTTGCGTCACTGTGTTGTACTTGTGTGTGTGTGTAGTTTGTCTATTGCAATATTTCGTCCTTGTGTCCATTCCCCCAAAAGGAGCATTCTTCATAGGGCGTAATGTTGTTATTCCTCTCTCTCTCTCTCTCTCTCTCTCTCTCTCTCTCTCTCTCTCTCTCTCTCTCTCTCTCTCTCTCTCTCTCTCTCTCTCTCTCTCTCTCTCTCTCTCTCTCTCTCTCTCTCTCTCTCTCTCTCTTAAAAATATACTGGAGTAAATTTGAAAGAGAGAGTGAGCGGTGCGAAGCGTGGGTAAAACATGTGTGTACTTGTGTGGGCGTGAAGGATCAGAGTGCAGGTGTGAATGGTCCTGATGTGCGTGGGATACTTGCGTAATGTTGGGGATC
>JAHFWG010000630.1:38155-58652 GCA_020233015.1 Callinectes sapidus | reverse complement strand
GAGAGAGAGAGAGAGAGAGAGCTACAATGGTGTACGAGAGGCTACGAGAGAAACTGAGAAAGGAGCACACCAGTAATGAAGGGAGGAAGACGAGGAGGAAGCAGCGAGAGTGGCTTGTGGGGGAATAAACACGGATGGGTTAGGGTGGCTAGTGACGGTCAGGGAGTAGGTAGTGGTGGTGGAGGAGGAGGAGGAGGAGGAGGAAGGATGTTACAAGACTCGGGGAGGGCTCAGGGTGGCTGGGAACGCGGAGTGAAAGTGAAGACGCTGGCCATTACCTCCCCCTTAGGCTATTTGAGATTAGAAGCCCCAAGTATTAGCCAATCTTTTCCTCCTTTCCTCGTTGATAACAGTTTACTCTTTTGAGAATTTACACGATTTGGGGCATGAAATAAAGGGTGTTTGAGGTAAAAAGAGTTGACATGGATAACTTCGTGGTTTTAGATTGTTTTTCCTCACTTATTTCCTCCAATGAATGTTTTTTTTTTTGTTGGGTTTTGCTTTGTATGGCGTCGTCTCATTAGATGCAGGTGGTGTGTAGTTGTTGTGAAGTGGTTACGGCCTTGTTCTATCATCCTTGGTTGCGCCAGGTATGTGGGTATTTCCTGTGACGCAACCTGTGGATCCCAACGTATTTATCATTTATTGGTGTAGTTATCGTTATTATCAACAACATTTACTTCAACTACTACTACTACGCCTTAATACTATGCAGCCCTCCTTATTTTCCCATGCTCTTATGTACTTGGTTTCTTTGCAGGGGGATGGTGAATCTGCCCCAGACACCCCTCCACCAGAGACAGTCCCAGATGGCTCGCCTCCCTCCACACCCGCTACCTCCCCTGATGATTTCCCAGACAAGAAGGTACAATCCAGCCCCAAACCCACCAAGTCCTCCCAGCAGAAGAAGGCGAAGAACAGTGCCAAAGCCTCGCAGGACACACAGCCGCCCCTGAAACTCAGTCTGCATGTGGATGGCATGTCCGTGACTCTCTTCGTCGTGTCCTTCCTCACAAGAATCTGGCGGCTGGACTCTCCCAGGGGCATTGTGTACGTTGAAGGTTATTTCCTCGTAGGGAATTACTCTGCTGCCACATTCCCGCATCCCTGACTTTTTTGGCTAATTCTTGGGGACCTGTAAGGGGACTGGCAAATTAGTGGGCTTTTAATTTTTAGTGTTTTTGTTATTTTTGTTGTTGCATTTAGCCAGCTTCCTTTTCACATAAAAAGAATAAAGCAGAGAGAGAGAGAGAGAGAGAGAGCGGGGCCTGTCTGCTATATTAGAACCAAAAACTAAAATTATTGATTATGGCCAGTTTATAACCTAATGATACCTGTAATTTTACAACTCAAAAAAGTCGTTGGATAATGGACCAATAGCCTGATATCATTATCGCGGTGAAATATGGTAATACCCTCTGATAATAACCATAGCTGTGAAAGTGTTAAGAAAGAGTTTGTGTGATGAAAGAATGTGTACTACAGTAAAAGTACCTTATTTTGTGTTGCAGCTCAGCCATTGTTGGTTTTTTGTGTAGAGATGGAAAGGAATTTTAATAATTGGGAGTTTAATTTTTTACATGTTTTGTTGTTTTAAGATTTTTGAACTAGGTAATTAAATTCCTAGATATAAATAAAACTAATACTCATCATAATTAATTAGTTAGCAATTCATGTTTTTCTTCATAAACTCTGACAACCATGTTTAATTAGTTTACTTAATGTAAGATGCTCAAATGATGTAATTACACATAATTCTTCTACCTAATCCAATATCCCTTAATTAATAACACCAATCCATATTGATGATACTACTTTATAATCAATGTCATAACTAAATTCTTCATTTTGTATCTCTTCAACCTTTCATTACGGTGAACATGTTTTGCAGGTTTGACGAACTTCACTATGGAAAGTACGCTGGTTTATATATGCAAAACACTTTCTTCTTTGATTCCCAGCCACCTCTTGGAAAGCAGCTGATAGCTTTTGCCGCTTACCTTGCTGGCTTTGATGGTATGTTGTCTAGTAGTAAGCTGTTGTTCACTTATTGCTAGTGTATCATCCTTACATCCTGTTTTCTTCATATTCACTTCATATGTTATATTACAGTGTAGTTATAGCAAATATGGTAAAAATGTTTGTTCTTATGTACCTTATTATTTGTGACCTCACTCTTTTCATTTTTAGCTCTGTGCTCAATGCACATCAGCTTTTAGTATCATAAAACCTTTCTTTATTCTATTGTATATTTTATTTACCTCTGTTGGATTTGAATTTACCTTCTTATTTTCCAAACATGACAGGAAGCTTCAAGTTTGAGCGTATTGGCACTCCTTACGATGCTATGGTGCCAGTGGCAGCTATGAGGATGGTGCCAGCTTTCTTTGGCTCCCTTATGATGCCAACTGTTTACAACCTGATGGTAGAGCTTGGCTTGTCACACTACACTGGAGCTCTGGCTGCATTCCTCATGATTTTTGGTGGGTATTCAGTCTTGTGTGCTTGCATGGTGTGCTTTATCCACAGTTGTTGTACTGATACTGCCACATGTAGGTCTTGTAGGTTCCCTTATTTTCTTATGATATTTAATGTGGTTTCAATGTGTTTGTACTTCACCTTCACAGACAATGCACTGCTGGCACAGTCCCGATACATCCTGATGGAGGGTATCCTGCTTTTCTTTGGCCTCTTTGGTCTCCTGTGCATCCTTAAGTTCCGTCGCTTCTACAGTCAGCCATACAGTCTGCCCTGGTTTGGTTGTCTCATCCTTGGTGCTGCCTCTCTCACAGCCTGTGTCTGGTAAGAGCACTGATAATCACTATTCTTTTAGTCACATTAGAATGAACTCCTTATTTCCTTTAGTTTATGTATAAATGGTGAACATAAAGACTCATTTGGCTTCATTTGCAGTGTGCGGTACTTTGGCATTTTCACCATGCTGCTGGGCATTGGCATCCTGGTGCGAGACTTCTGGGAGATGGTTGGTGACCGCCTGCTATCTGAGCGGCAGCTTCTGGGACACCTGGTGACTCGTGCTGTCATCTTCACCACCATACCTGTGGCTCTGTACCTCAGCTGCTTCTATGTCCACCTCACCTTGCTGTACAAAGCTGGCCCAAATGACAACATTATGACTTCAGCATTCCAAGCCAGTCTAGAGGTGAGTCAGATTTATTCATTTGTTTTTATTCATTTAATTTCATATTTTTATTTTTAATAATGCAGTATTGGTCCAGGGAAATGAAAGGAGGAGAAAGAAGACTCACTGAGATGCCAGTTCTTTAAGAAAAACCCAAAATGATTACCTGAAACTAGAGAACAAGGGTTTTGAAACCTCCCTCTTAATCCCTTCAGTACTGGGACACATTTTTATCATGATTTTTTTTGTGCGTGATTGGACAGCTCTATTAACATTACGAAGAGTCTATGGAAGTCAGAAGATTAATGGCCAAAGTCTTCACCGTTTTAATCCCATCATTGAGTGTTTATAAATGTATAAAATTGACAAATAATAAGCAAAATAAATATGAAAATGCATTTCACACTGAAGGAGTTAAGAACTCTGCATAAAAGTACCAACTTTTTAAGGATGTTAGTAGTAAACAAATAACAGCAATACACAAGTGACGTGTATTCCCTGCAGGGCGGCCTGGCATCCATCATTTCCAACCAGCCGGTGAAGGTGCTGCACGGGTCACAGATAACGCTGCGCCACACCCACGGCCGCACCTGCTGGCTCCACTCCCACGATGCTGTGTACCCGGTGAAGTATGCTGACAACCGAGGCTCCTCACACCAACAGCAAGTGACGTGCTACAGCTACAAGGATGTCAATAACTGGTGGATTGTGAAAAAGCCTGAAAAGTAAGTCTTGAAGGTCCATATTCTGCAATGCTCCACTCTCTCACCACGACTATTTTTCAAAGGCCATAGAGATTACAAGCCAGGTTTCTGAGAGTGTTTCTCATGTCATTTATGTAGTAACCTTGTTCATTTGTTATTAGAACCATAAAAACACTCTTGAAAATTTGTGCCGTTTGAACAGGAGTCTTTTGAAATAGTGGAGGTGCTGAAGTGTTTCTGAATATGGACTTGAGTTTCTAGCTTCTATTGAAGACTTTGTTGATTATTATCGTTTTCATCTTTTGTTTTGTTGTGTTTTTATAAGGTATTTTTTTTACATTTATAGTATTTTCTTTATTTTTATGCTAATGTTTAATCTTTGTTTCATTATTACTATATTTTTGTGAAAATGTGCTTGTGATAACGAAAGGAAAATTTTTCTTTCTTGACTGTGTTACACTTGATGTTCTTTGCAGGGAGGAGATGGTGGTGACTGAGCCGCACGAACCCATCAGGCATGGCGACGTCATCCAGCTGGTGCACGGCCTCAGCTCCCGCGCCCTCAATGCTCACGATGTCGCCGCCCCAATGTCTCCCCACAACCAGGAGGTGAGGGCTGCCCGGCTCACTGTAACACTTGCCTTCCTTGTTGTACTCACTGCGGAGGCAACCCTGTACCTGTTTCTCAATGTTTTATAATATTTTGTGTTAGAAAATGTTAGTTCAAGGGAGATTATCAACAAATACCATAAATAGCCAATTAGTCATGACTCTGCATGAAATATTAATTCCTGCTTACAGAAAATCTAGTTCCTCAAATTTGGATGTTTATGTTACTTTGATAGTATTGTGTTCTCTGTCCATTCAGGTTGCTGCATACATTGACTATAACGTGTCAATGCCAGCTCAGACCTTCTGGCGTGTTGATCTGCTCAATGCAGATGCTACGGACGGCAACTGGCATGCAGTGGAGAGTCAGGTGAGGCATGTGGTGATGAGCTTCATGTTTAGCTGTGTTGACTTTGTTAGGAAGTCTCTATGGTTGAAATGAAAGCCATATTGTCTGTTACCTGTTCCCTGTTGATTGATGTGTAAATATATTAAGCACTTTTAATTGTACCTTTCATTATTGTTGTAAAGACTGTAGTCTGTTATGCCATCAGCAGAATAGTAAATTGTCTTTAATGAATTGGTTCCAAGATTAAAGGAAGTTCTAAACAGTAGGTATTGCTCTCCAGATTCGCTTGATTCATGTCAATTCAAGTCAAGCCCTGAAGTTCTCTGGGCGGCAGCTGCCAGACTGGGGCTTCCGGCAGCATGAAATAGTGACGGACAAGATCATTGACCAGGAGGACACCATCTGGAATGTGGAGGAACACCGCTATAGCAAATGTAGGAAGTTTGCAAAATAGTGACCTTTATTTTCATCAACCTCACTTTACTTTTTTTTTATGTTTTATATTTTTTTCTATATAAGAGTAAATTATGTTCATTTTGGCATGGATTGTTTTCTTGCAGAAGTTGTGATGTCAAGTGAACACTGCCTGGTGTGCAACACAAAATGTATAATTGACTCTCTACTTAGTGAAGCAGTTTCTTGCCTACATTTCTAATATAAGTGAAATCTGCTAACCTTTTCTCGTGGCAGCTGTCATAGGCTAGAACTGCGACATATGTGTATAATAGGGTTTAGATGGGCGTGATAGGTATGGGGGTATTCGAAATGCAGCAACAAGGAAGGAATGGAGATAGGGAGACACACATGGAGTGGAGTGGAGAAAGGTGTGGCTTAATGGACACATCACAATTTTTGGCTTTTGTTTATTTATCTATGAAAATCTCTAGAGATGATTTGTTGCTGTAGCTGAAAATAAAGGAAGGAAAGCTGCTCTATCAGTTAGGGATCTGTCTATACATTGATTTCTATGAATGGTGAAGTAATTTCTAAGTAGTTTTACATATAGTCATGTTATGGAAGATCAAAAGACTATTTGAATATTTATATTGTGTTCAGGTGGCATGTTAGTGATTAACTTGCCAATTTTTCTTGACCAGCTGATGACAAGAAGGAGCGAGAGAAGGACTTGATGCGATCCGAGATGATCCCTCTGGAGCGAAGGAACCTCTCTTACTGGAGCAAACTGTATGAGCTGCAGTACAAGATGCTGTTCAACAACCAGGAGAATGTTGCAGGACACATGTATGCCTCAGAGCCCCTTGACTGGCTACTCCTGAAGCGAGGAGTTGCTTACTGGATCTCGGCAAACAGTAATGTAGGTTTTCATAAACAGCCTATGAAGGCAAAACTGATCTTACTGTAATTTCATATCATACATTATATATTTTCAACTTTTTTCTTCTATCTTTACCTGCTTGTAATTGAGTGAGGTTTCCTGTTGTTTTTGTTTCTTTTTTCTCATTCTTTCATGAAAAACGTACATAATTTGCATGGTGTATGTCGTTTTAATATTTTCTTTTTTGCACTGACAGGCTCAAGTTCACTTCCTTGGTAACATTGTGGTGTGGGTGTCTGGCACTGTGGCCTTGCTGGGTTACATGGCTCTGTTTGTGATCTACCTCCTGCGGCGACAGAGATCGTGCTATGACCTTCCTGAGTCAGCGTGGAATAAGTTCTGCAGCGTAGGAGAGGTGAGGCGTTGCAAGGTTGTTGATTCCATAGTTAGAGATGGAAGCTTTTAAGGTTAGATAGAGGATGATGCAACATGTGTATTCACAGTATATGTCAAGTCATTGCAGGATTCATATTTGTGGATCAATAAATAAGTTGTTTAAAGGGATTTGTGAAGAATGTTGAATGATTTCTGTCTTACAACTTAATGAAATGATAATAATAGAACATCTAAGGGAAGCTACAGTAACCTGTCAGGTCTACATATGGCATTCCCTATAATAATAATGATAATAATTTATTTTGTCTTGTGTCTTAAAAGAAAAATAATAACTACACCATAAATAAGAGTTGCAGAAGATTAATGGTTTTGATGGCATGTAATTTTCATAGATCCTTGGCATTGGTTTTGCTGTCCACTACTTCCCATACTTCCTGGTGGACAGAACACTTTTCCTGCACCACTACATGCCTGCTTATGTGTTCAAGGTAAGCTCACAACAGGCTGGGGACTAACCCTTAGAAATTCATGCATTGTGGTAAGATGTCTACGAGAGGCTGATGGGACTAAAGTGTGAATTGTGAATGTGTGTGTGTGTGTTAAGATTTACAGGGCCTGAGTTAATCTTGTGTGGTCTCGTCTCCATTTCTATTCTCACTCAATCTTTCTTTGAATTTGTGCACACTTTTTTGCTGTCATTATCTCTTCTGTTAAATTATTCCAGATTTTGGTACTCTTCTGTGGAAAGCTGTGTTTCTTAGTGTCCTTAAGGCATTATCCTTTCCTTAGTCTCTTTGAATGATAGTGTGTGTGTGTGTGTATGTGTGTGTGTATGTGGTGCCTTGTATAGGCTATTCAGAATTGCTGGCATAGTATATAATATATACACAGATAGTTATCAATTGTGCTACCTCCTGAGACAAAGATTAGTGCAGAGTGGTCTATGTGTGCATATCTCAACTCCTTTAATTTCGGCAGATATGTCTTCTGGCATCCATGGTGGAGCACGGCCACTATCTCCTCTCAGAGTACCTCAAGGCACCACGCTTGGCCCGAGCTTACCTGGCAGGGGTTGGGGTTTGGGCAGCCACTATTCTGTACGTATTTTGGTACTTCTCCCCTGTAACATACGGCACTCGTGACCTGACAGCCAACGAGGTGATGAGTCTTGCATGGAGAGACACCTGGGACCTCATCATTCACAAGCAGTAGCTATCTAAATATTGATGCTGTTGTGAACTGGGCATGATGGGAAATCTGTGGTGTTTGTAGGGAGGGTAGACGTTATTCAGGTTGTCCAAGACTTGGGGCGTTTGCAGAGAATTAATGATTATTCAGATCATTGAGGCTGTGTGGTGATGGTCACTGAAGTATAAAGGAAAAGATTCTCATAAATCATATATAATCAGGATGTGAAGTGTTTGTTGTAAAGTCTTCCTCTATAGTGACTGCAAAGTCCACTAACTTGATGTCTACAGTCTGCTGTTTGTGCATTTTCAAGTTCACAAAACAAGATGCAGTATGAAGAGAAGGGAAGAAAGTGCCTTGTTGAATATTTTCCCTTTTCTCGACGTACTTGTCTTGTATCAGTGTTTGGTGTAATGCTACTGAAATGAGAACAAGTTTGGAGGTTATTGAAATGTGTGATAAGAAAGTTACTCAAGACATTCCAGTTGTACACATGTATTTAATAAGGTTTGCAGTACTTCCAAGCATGGAAGTCTCTCGAACAAAAAATTGTAATCTCATTATTTAAGTACTACCATGAACTCATTTAAAATCTGTGCTATCTCAAAGAAGATATCTGTGATGTAATGATATTTATACTAGTGTTCCTGTCTGTCTATTGTGTTTACATAGTGCATCTATAGTATCTGTTGTTTGATAATTCAGAATATTTATTTTCGCAAGTATTTTCCTTTCCATCAGTGTTCGTGTAGCCAATTTACTCTTTGGTTCTGTCTCAAGGTGCATTGGTGTTGTCTTGTTGGCTCTGTTGGTCTACATTGTTGAAAAAACAAAAATGTAATAATGATAAGTATACATAATACTGGTGATGGGAGTATATGATATTCAGCTCTGTAATTATTTTTATATATTTGTTACTTATATAAATAAATAAATTATGCAATTTGGAATATACATACTGAATGTCCCCTACATATTTTTATTCATGCTCTGGCTCAGCTACCAACATAGTTGCTTCGTAGTAAATTCATTGATAAGTTTACTCTTGCTTATTTCCTAGAGGTCTTTCAAGTAATGGTTTGCTCGAGCATGTCACCCTCTTGAGTGTTTATTTTGACCTCCAACCTGCCTAAAATAATCCTTTCAATCCAGCACATCCTCCTTCCCTATTCAGGTACCCTAAAACAGCCAGTCAGGTGGCAGAGGTAACAATGAATTGCCACCTGCATCAGCTGAGCAAGTTTGACTTCAGTGCCCTGAGTATACGTGGAAATGTTTGCAATAGGTGCTTTTCCACTTGTCTCTTAACCCCTTCAGAACAGCGATGCATTTTTACCATTCATTTTGTGTGTGATTAGATGATTTTATTGACAGTACCAAGGGTTTATGGAGGTCAGAAAATTAATGGTCAATCTTCACTATTTTGACTCCCTCATAAGTTTCTGAATATGTAAAAAATCACCAAATAGTTAGCAAAATAAAACATGAAAATGTGTCATGGAGTTGAAGGGGTTAATGGAGACCTACATACCTTCAAGAAATCATCAAAATTGTCTTCCCAAAGTGCAGGTCAGTATTTACATATTATGAACAAGATACAAATTGTGCAGCAGTCTAAAATTCCTTATAAATATGACATAATAGAGTTTATTCTCAATTATTGATCTTAACATTATAAAAGTGACCTTAGCTGCCTTCCGTTTGTTCCAGAGGCTGTGGTTTCATCCTGTCCCTTAAAGGTCTGGGCTGTCTCTCATCCTGGTCTGTTCCTGGCAGGTGGTGTGGCTTGAGGTACGGTGGAGGGCCCAGCACACTGAGCAGCACAGGCAAGAATACAAGTCCATGGAAGACGCCATAGATGAACACTCCAAAGAAGATCTGGAAGCACCATAAGAAAGACAGTAAGTCATTCTTTTATACATATATCAGGTTAACATGCAAGATTTATTAACATTTATGATATCAATGGAGACGACTCACTTTGAAGAAGGAGAGAAACACGTGAGAATCCGAGTTGGCCAACAGGACAAAGGAGAGGAAGGTAGAGAAAGCACCATTGATGACAGGTGGTCCCATCTCTCTCAGTGCACACCTTGCCCTCTCATTTCTTGATCCCTTCACCTGTAGAGAAAAACATATGATATTTACTCCACTATAAATATGAGTAGGCAGCTCACAGTTCATCACCACAAGAGTAAGAGTGAGAGAAAGAATTATTGATCAGGAAAATTAACTCTTATCACACAATGAAATACTCAGTTTGTGTTAATCCCTTCACTACTGGGACACATATTTACCATTCATTTTGTGTGTGATTAGACAATTCATTGACATAAGGAAGGGTTTATGGAGGTCAGAAGATTAATGGCCAGAATATATACTTTACAATTTCAATCTCCACATGAGTTTCTGAAGCTATATAAAATCAACTAATAACAAGCAGAACAAGTATGAAAATGCATCGCAGTACTGAAGGGGTTAAACAGAAAACAAATATATATAACTATGAGCTACTTACCTGCATGAAGTGTATAAAATCAACAAATAATAAGCAGAACAAATATGAATATGCATCCCAGTGCTGAAGGGGTTAAAATGAAAACATTGATGTCTATAACTATGAGCCTCTTACCTGCATGAAGTGGAGAGCAATGTGGGCAGAATAATCAACACAGAGTCCAATACTCAGCACCAGATTAATGCAGGTGATGATGTCAATGGTCAGACCCCACCACGTCATCAGGGCCATCACGTTTACCTGAGGGAGACACAACACACCACAGATTAGTAACATTTCTATACTCAAAGTGTGATTGTCTTGCCGCACTCTGCCCCTGTTGTTGCTTTTAAATGATTAGTTTTCTTATTGGCCTCAGAAGAAGTTATCAGATTGTCCTGTATACCATAAAGGGTGGATAGGTATGTATGTTGTTTTTTTTCTCTTTTGTTTATGTAAGAGGAGGAAGGTGCCCAAGGGTGAAAAAAATAAAAATAAAAAGCCCAGTAATTTGCCAGTTCCTTTAAAGTTCATAAGAGTTTGTTGAAAGACAGGTACGAATGTCTTGAAACCTCCCTCTTAAATAAACTCAAGTCATAGAAAGTTAGAGATAAAGAAGCAGAATTTGCCTAAAATTCAGAAATCATAAAAATAAAAGGATTAGGGCAAGTAAATCTATTTCAATGTGTGTGAAGAAATAAAAAATTCCAGGTATATAAACTTATGAGGTTAGAATCTTGAGTTTTATAGGTTTATGCAATATTAACATTTTGCATTATATGTTATGATTTACAACGAATAGTGTGAAGATTCACAAGCCACACGAGATCTACTGTAATTACTTTGTATGCTGTGAGAGTGAGTCTTGTTAAGCAAACTCAACTTACAAGAGTGAGGACGACACTGATCAGCACAAAGAGTGAAGCCACAATGTTTGCCAGCAGGAAGAGTGTCATGATGAACACAGCCACCATTGCCAGACACAGATTCCTCAGTAACTCTTCCATTATCACCTTGTTGGTCTCCCAGCTGGAGTATATGAAGGCAGTTGCTGCTGCCATGTCTGTGGAGGAGATAAATATGAGTGGCCCTCCATCAGGGAGTAAAAGAGAATACTGCACAGTTATCATAGCAACATACGTAACAGTGGTAGGATACGAGACACTTGAGATGACGCTAAATTTCAGGGAAGGCAATGAGAGCAACGTTGGAAGTGTTTAAAATGGGATAACAGTTTTTGTTTTGTTCATGACATTTTTGGGGAGGTGGATGGAGTTTTATGAACTAAGTACCTGTTGTATATAATTATGAATATTCTTTAATTATTTAATTGAATTCTTGTGACCATTATGTTTTATTTTTACCTGAGAACTGAGCATCATAAACCAATTGCTTCACTTCATCCATGGCTGCTATTTGCTCATTTCTTCCTTCTATAGTCTTGTGTTGGTAATCAAACTTGCAAGCCTGTGAAAACAGTAAAAATGTGATGATGGGTTTTCAGTTTTCAATCTGTACAGTATGTATGAAGTTCTTCCTTCCACAGATGACAGACTCATTACATTCACACAAAGTACAGTCGTCAAGAACATGGTCATTACTGGGGCTCTGAACACTGACCGTGACTCTGGGCGTTGGCTGGGTTATGGTCAAGTTTCCGTCAAAGTGGAAGTATGACTGGAAGCGAGTGCCAGAAGGAGAGAACAAGAAAGAGGACAGGATTTCTTGGAAAAATGTCTCATTTAACTCCTTTCCTCTAATATCTGAAAATGTTTCCATATTTAGACATAAATATTCATTGCACTCCTATCTAATCTCTATTATGAGTAAATCCATTCTTCACACTATTCAAATTCTTATTCTGCAATATGAAACAAAGTTGCTCTATTCTAAATATACTTTAAATAGAAACCATAAAATAGTTAAATATCCTATGTACAGTACAATATAATCCAATGCTACCAAATAACATACAGTATATAGTGTACGTATGTAATGATGTATTCCAGCGAAATTAGAAAAGTTACATGTCCATTCTAGATGTGAATGATTCATAACATGTAAATTCCATCCAAAATCCTTGAAGGCAATTATGATAAGTACTACAGTCAAATTTCCAGCCTCACAGGTACAGACATGACACAATAAATGGTGTAAGTGAGCACCCTGACAGCCCCATGCAGAGTGAGCACGGAGAGCCTGAACACCACAAACCAGAGCCACACACCCTCTCCCACGTCCTTCCTGGTGTAGTCAACCATCAGGTCATACCAGGAGTTCACTGATGCCACACCCTCGCTCCTCTCTAGTGCCTCTCCCAGCGCTCCAATCTTGTACAGTTCCTGAGGGTAATTCAGTTCACCAAAGTAGATTGTGCCCCTCTCTCCTGAAATAAGACAGGAAAGAGTTTTAATATTGTTGACTCAAGAATATTCATCTCATTATTGAGAAACTCATTTATTCCAATGACAAATTTTCATCTCGACAATATCATCTTTGAGAAAATGTTGTGTATTACTTTCTCTTAAGTAAAAAAATGAATAAATAAAAAATAATGGAATTTTGTGGTGACTAAAAGTAAAGGGTTACATAAAATTTTCAAAGATTTTTTGTGATGTGGACATAATACAAATGCTTGAATTTTTCCATGAATTCTACAGTATACCTGCTGTTGGGTAAAACTGCATGAGGTTTGACAGGAACTTGAATAGATAGGATGAGTGGGGGATGAACAGGATTGGGTTAAAGTACTGCTTAAGGTGCATCACACCCCAGATGCTGACACCAAGCAGTCCAGCTGTCACCAGGAACACCAACACCTGTACAAGACAAGCAACATGAGCCACAACTTTAATTATACACTTTAGGACAAACTGATCAAATGTGTAATATCAAAACTAACATATGCTAATACACCGACACATTTTATCAAGAGTTAATGTGCTTTGAAGATACATGGTGTATGCTTTCATATATGTATTCCCTTATAGCATATTTTTCATGGCCACTGAATTTCTTTCATATCTTTTACACTGACTGGAACACTTTAGCTGAGCCAGTCTATTGCCTTACTGTACCCTGCCTCACCTTTGTAGGTTTGAGGAGCAGCACTTTGGCATACACCTTGTCAAAGAATTGGGAAGCCAGGTCCACCTGAGAGCATTTACTGGGCTCCCAGTCTTTGTGTTTGTAGCACCAAAACAGCCCATTTCGCTTTTCTGTGCCAGAGTTTAGTCATCTTCAAACATACAAAATGCATATGTAACAAATGAGGTCTGTGTTACTTGATGGCAATGCATCAAGCAAAAAAACTGCATGAAAACTGGTTACTTCAACACTTACAGGTACAATTTTATGGCAATTCTTTCACATTTCTTTAAAGTGGTTTTGCAGATGAAAAGCCTTCAGCCCTCACCTTCCACCCGCCTCTGATCATACGTGAACCAGGCCACAAAGAAGGTTGCTTGGAAGGCATACAAGGTCAGCACCCCAACAGCAGCATAGATGCAGAAAGACCTGAGGGCTGGCAACACCTGAGAAGGGATGCAACATGACACAATGAAATCAACAACTTTGTATAAATATCATGTTCATTGTGATATTCTACTAGTCGATGGTGTAATTAAGAGATAATTACAGTGGTAGCACCAATGAGGAAAGCTCCACAGTCAGTCATGGATGTGACGGTGATGGCAACCCCAGCGTGGCGCAAGGCTTGCCCCATCCTCTTACGTAGATTCAGCTGACGTTCCTGTTAAAAGCAGTAAGTTGAACACAAGAATGACACAATGACTATATGTTTGGGTACATGTACACCACAATGGTTTGTTTCTTCAATGGGCACTACTTAATTGGATATTGAGCTATAAATTAGTATGATTTAGTTTTCTGACAAAATCTTGCTTTCTTCCAGCTGGTGTTTGAAAGGAATGGCAACAGCACAAAGTACCTGATGGTCCAGGTTCTGCCAGCACTGAACAATGACAAACATGTCATCCACTCCGAGGCCAATCATGAGGAGGGGGAGAATGTTGTGGACCGGCCCATAAAGGAGGCCTACGGCAGAGCACAGGCCAAATGCCATGCTCACTGCCAGGTAGGTTGTCAGCATCCCCAGCAAAGACAGGACGGGCTGCAAACACCAATGTTTAGTTCATTATTAGATCATCCACAAGAACATTGCAAAGTAGGAAGACCTAATTGCAGACCTACTGTATATTTCAAGTAGAAATAATGAGTGTCACACAGTAGGAAGGACACTTACAAAATAATATATATGACATTTACAAAAAAATATATTGTAGATGATGTTTTAAGAGTTTTCCAGTAGTAAGCATCAAATTCACATTCTAACACACCCTGTTCTCCACCATGTTGAATTTCCCCAGCATCAACTGGACATAGATGAAGAGGATGGCATTCCCCAGGGCAAGGTAGAACACATCCCCAAAAATTGTATTTTCACTGATTTCACTGAAGCTGAAGATATAAACACCAATGAATATAAAAACACACTTGTCATTTCATAAATAATGCCTGAATATATTTGGGCATTGATGAATATAAAATCATTGAATAGCAGTTTCACTATAGTTGTAAACAGAATGTTCCTAAAATAAATAAATAAAAAAGCTTGCCTACCTTCGCTGGGATTGGTAGTAGAGGTCAAGGCCAGCTGTGACATTGACCTCCCGCAGAGCCTTCAGGTACTCCCCTTCCCACGCATAGAGTTGCGGGTCCACCTAAGACCAATACAGACAAGAAAAATGTTCCACTTCTCTTCATCTCTTAAGTGTGTGTGTGTGTGTGTGTTCTGTCTTGTAATACAACTGAGGTTAGTACACTAGTTATTAGCTTGAAGATATAGAAAGTAAGCTACGTAGATTATAAAGTAGTTGGAGTACTTATTAGAATTTTCATAAGACAGACCAATACCTGACGGGCAGACAAGAGATGTGAAGGCTATAAAAATATGTCCTTTATTCTGACGTGGTGATTATTTCACACCTCTTACCGCTTCACCCAGTCCTGCTTGATTGGTGACGTCCTCGTTAATGTGTGTTACGGTCACCTGCATCACCATGTTAGCAAGAGCCGTGCGCGCCCCCACCACGTGACCAGAAGTGTTGGTTGTCACTCCACCCAGAAGCTCCTTGAAATCCATCGGGTAGGAGAAGGTAGAGCTGCCACAAAAGAGATGGATGGATAGTTTATCTCTCTCTCTCTCTCTCTCTCTCTCTCTCTCATTTTATTTGCCTCACTTCTGACAGTAGTAATGTAACTATAGCTGTCTATGTACGAAGGTTAAAAAAATCACTATCATCATTTAGATTAATCCACCATGTAACGAGAGAGAGAGAGAGAGAGAGAGAGAGAGAGAGAGAGAGAGAGAGAGAGAGAGATTCAGGAGCAAGTCAGCTGACCCATTGTTTACACGCATAGTTGATGTTGAGCTCGTATTCTTAAACACTGCTTCACCTCCACTATTTCAAAAGCCTTTGCATGTGTTTTTGAAGATGTTTTTACGGTTAAAGACTCAGTGACAAAATTTCCACATAATTAACTGAAAAGACACTCTTAAAAACCCCGTTAATCATTTCTCTGGCTTTGGAAAATAGTCGTTTAGAGAGAGAGTAAAGCGTTTCTGATTACGGACCTTAGCGCTTCCGTGTTCTACAATACCTCAAGTTGACAGTGTTGATGGCATTAAGCACGTCCTGGTCCGTGAGAGTGGCAAAGAGTGTGTCATTAGAGTAGCCCCACATCTCCAGTATACTAATATCTATACAAGCGGTGGGCATGCTGCTATAGAACTTGTTGTATATCCTCTTATCCACCATGAGGGACCAGTCCACCTCCATGTCCAGCTGTCGCCCAGGGAACATTTGTGCTTTTAGCTTGAGCAGCTCCTTCCTCTGCTTGCCTCCGAGTGCCGGGACTCTGCGAGGAAAGTAAGCAGGTTGGTAAGTAATGGGATTTTTTTTTACCGCTACTGTTGGGTATATTTAGATGGTTTTGTTGACATTAGGAACGGTCTTCGGAGGTCAGAAGATTAATGGCCAGAGTTTGTACTATCTTAATCACGATGATAAAGAAAGGAAGACTTAAATAGTGTCCTTCAGCAATGGTTAGATTCCTAATTCCATGGCACATTGTCGTTGCATTGCGTTGCACTACCTGGCACAGAGGTCACTTTGGTTGAAGCGCTGGCCCTTGCTGTCCGTGATCTCAATGGAAGCCAGCATGTTGCGTATTCGGTACATCTGAAAAAAAATCATAAATAATCAGTAATACATATATAAATAAAAGAAAGAAAGGATTAAACTACAGTTCTAGTGGCAGATTAGCAAATTTCTTTGTGTATTTTTATAGGAATAAGTGGTGCTTGTGATCTGTGTGGCCTCTGAGAACAAACAGCATCGGGAAGGAGGCAAAGTGATAGGGGCCTATTGTCTCACCTCCCTCACGTAGTCAGCAGTGAGGACGTTCTCTGCTGAGTACAGTATCATCTCCAGACGCTGGCCTTGAGGGAAGCTTTTCTTCTGCCACTCCAAGGTCTTCACGTAGTCTGAGTTCTGTTGCGTGAGAAAACAAACGCCCATGCGATAACATAGCAAATAGAAGGCTGTCTGTACATGCCTTAAATATTTGTCACCAGCTTACGTTATTCATAAATCAAATTTCGTTTGTTTGAGATATAACACTTTTATGTTTAATGAAGTTCCTGATTGATTGCATAAACTATTTGATAGTCAAGTTTAGTCCTGCCGTCTATAATCGTCACCTCTTCTTCTTTTCATTATACCCATCTTGGCCTGAAGTATTAGTAACCCCTATCTTGATTTTCGGGAACATAAATTCTACACTCATGTAACCAACTCTCTTATCAGTCAGTAAGGCCTAGATGATGAGATCAATGTTTGTTTCGTAACATTACATTCACCATTTACATCCAGTTCATGTCTACTGAAATATCTTCTATAACATTAGACAAGGAATAAGTGAGCGTTAGTTATAGTGAGCGTTAGTTAGCAGCAAAGGGTATCCCTGAATATTGGATTTCTTTTGATGTTATTCCAGTTAGAATTTCCATATAATTCACCCCCACCAAGCTTCGTGTGGTGCAAAGGACAATCGGTCGTGGTGATACTAGTGTCCTAGTGACAGACTCTATGTTGGTGAGGTGCTTCACTCTAATAAGAGTTAACAAAGCCAAAGGTCGAGGATGAAAATAGCATGGGGTGTAAAGTGACTCGAGTCATTATCAATAACAGGATAACAGGTGGCCCCATTACTACTCACTGGGCTGTACCTTGCCTTGCCTTATCATAGTCTAGTGGTCATCAATGGTACATCCAAAGAAATATCAGAAAAGTTTGCATATAAAATAAATCGCTGAATCTCACATATTATATTCAAGTTGAGTACATATAACAGCAAACAGTGGCTCGCATGATTCAGTAGGTGTGTGCTCTTTTAGAAGGTCTCTGTTTGTCTCCTGCAACGCTAGACGTCATGATCTAGTCTTGAAAACTCCCACTTGAAAGAATTCTCATGTCACAGAAAGGTGGCGTTATAAAAGCAGGCAGGGAGTTCCAGAGTTAATAGAGAAAAAAGGATGAATGATTGAGAATAACGAGATAGACATCGTGAGTGAGAAGAAGCAGGGGAGGCGACGAGACGCATTCAAGAAATTATTGATTTTCAGAAAGCTGACGGCAAGTGTGTGACAGCGCCTGTATAGATGGTCACTTCACCATGACCACGGCTACTACTTCACATTTTGATATTATCAGTAATGAAGACTCCAAACCCAAGTGTGCCTGAGGTCACCATGTTATCGATCAGCCTTGGCAACCTTCCAGTGCTTGTTAGCTGATACTACATGCATGGCAAAGGTGGCAATGTAATCTTTACTTACTCAGATGAGACGCAGTAAATTATTAGCAAATGTCATAAGTGAGTGACCTGTAAGACTATAAGTCTTACAGGTGTGACAGTGCTAATCACAGACTGAGGGAAGCGCGGTATTGAAGACTCACTTGCATGGTTTTACATATTATGAGAGGCTTATTTCGTCTCTGGACTGTAATTCAAAAGCCACAGCACAGTAATGCCACAAGTGATCTTCCCTAGCTTGGAAAATAAAGTGAGTTCATTGAATAACATAACTTCTTGCTCCTGTTTATGGAGGTGAAGAAGAAAATTGGCTGTTGATTGGTTGGTTAAATTACAAATGCAGGAGAACACTAGGGACATATTATGATGGAGAATGAGGTGATGTAACCCCCCCCCCCCACACAAAAAAAGAAGCAATCTATCCTATCCACCTCTCTAAGACAAGAGTTAATCAGTATTCCCAGTTATTAATCCTTTTCTT
Source organism: Callinectes sapidus (assembly GCA_020233015.1). Taxonomy (NCBI): domain Eukaryota; kingdom Metazoa; phylum Arthropoda; class Malacostraca; order Decapoda; family Portunidae; genus Callinectes; species Callinectes sapidus. Next base: position 40,111 of record JAHFWG010000630.1, on the reverse strand, counting down.
TGCAAACTCTAGAACTTCCTGCTACTGTATTTCCACTTTCCTATAAGACTAACTCTTTCTCGAGGGAGATTTCTAGACACTGAATGACGCTTCTGTCTTCGTATGGCCCTGGTATCTAAGTGGGGCAATTTTTATTTTAACCTCTTCAGTACTGGGACGACACATTTTTACCTTGAGTTTTGGGTGTAATTAGACGGATTTGTCGACATTAGGAAGGGTCTATGGAGGCCAGAAGATTAGTAGCCAGAGTGTATAATTTTAATCCCCCACGTGAGTTCTGAAGTTGAATCAAGTCAACAAATAATAAGCAAAATAGATATGAAAATGCGTCCCAGTACTGAAGGGGGTTAATGGTTGCCTTAGTCAGCGTCCTTCCCATATAAAAGAATAGGAATGAAAAGGTAGATGAATATGTTAGAAGTAAATGGCCTGTCTAGTAGCCACGCCGTCTGACCTGTGGAATCCAAAGCTTCTCAGAGCGGCCCTCGATCCTGAAGTTGAGGAAACCGATCCAGCTGAGCCCTGTCATGAGGAGGATGACGGCGATGTAGCGGCCAGGGTGTGAGGCTACGCTGTGTCCATACCTGAGGAGGAGAGAGAAGGATTTACCTGTATATGGAGTATGCATAAAGAAATAGAAAGAAGCATAAGGGAAGCTGTAAGAAATCATTGGTCCTACACATTGCCTATTCCTGCTTCTATATTTCTAGCTTCCTATGACTTGACTTTATTTAGGAGGGATGTTTCAAGACAATTTGAGTGATTTCTGAGGTCCTGAGTGATGTTTATCGTTAAAACTGTATGCTGATTATTTTGGGGGGCTTGAAATACGTCCCAAGTCTTCATGAACTGGTGCACTGAATAATTCTTAACACCTTAGTAGTGGAACGTATTTTTCACGAGTTTTGGTTGTGACTAAACTACTTTATCAACATTAGGAAGGGTTTATGGAGGGCAGAAGATTAGTGGCCACATTCTTCATTATTCTAATCCCTACATAAGTTTCTGAAGTTATATAAAACAGTTGAATAGTAACCAGAATAAATATAAAAATGCATCATGATACTGAAGGGAGACCTACCTATAAAAGAGGTTCTCCAAAGTGTTAACCACGGTGTAGCTAACACGCTGGATACACGTGAGTTTAGGGGAGTGCTCATCCCCCTCTTCCATATTGCTCACTCACACGGACACCAGAAACTAGTAAGCTTATCGAAGTATTGAACAACTGCACGATAGTTATTGGAAACTTCACGAGCACTATTATGAAAGATGTAACTGTGGTGCCAGCTGGGGAAGTGAAGGACCCATGAGCGCTTCGATGGAAAGTAGGTGTGGAATTATCTTGAGTGAATCTGTGACGGTAGAATGACAGTGAACAACATGGTGCTTGAAGTGCTGGCCTTGGTTGTGAGGAAGGAGTGACAGTCTTGTAAGGCGACATCGTTGTCTTATCTGTAGTGTGTGCTATCTCCTCTTGACTTGGTTGAGTACCAATAGTATTTATTGCGTTAAGAATCTTGTGCATTTTGAACTCTAAGAGTGTTTACTATATGATAAATAAAGCTTAATCTAGCGGTAACATGTATATTTGAGTTTGAGGGAGGTGAATTGTATCAATTAAGCACCAGATGTGTTTTTTGAACGTGAAATCTGCTACACTCTGTTAAGACTCATGTGGTTATCTTATCCAAAAGAAGTGCTAAAGATAGAAGAAAGGCCAGTAGCGGTTAAGAGAGATAATTATTAATCTAAAAGTAATCTGAATAAGAAAACAATAAAGATTCAGTATGTACTATTTGAAAATTAAATATTGAAGGTTATGAAGGTGAAAAAAGACAGTATAGGGATTACATTTATAGTCGTTGCCATCGGTGAAGAACATTTAGGCGCCGGCTGAGTGCGGGATTTTCCCGTGAGCTGCGTTGTGTGTGTGTGCGTGTGCATGGACTTGCA
>JAHFWG010000630.1:27500-29228 GCA_020233015.1 Callinectes sapidus | reverse complement strand
GTGGACCCTCGCCCATTCGTGGTTCACCACTTGCGGCCCTGCATGCTCGTGGATTTTTCTCTCAAAGATTTTTTTTCCGAATTTTGGCAAATTCATGAATTACTCAGGCCATTTTTTGTAAAGAATATAAATATATATATATATATATATATATATATATATATATATATATATATATATATATATAAGAGCGATGATAATGTATAACTGGTAAATGATTTTAAAATAACAATGTCAGTTGTCATAAAATAAATAAAAAAATAAAAAAAATAGAGATGATACAGTATAACTGGTGAATCATTTTAAAATAACAATGTCAGTTAACATAAAATAAAAAAAATAGAAAAGAGACATGATACAGTATAACTGGTAAATAACTTAAAATTATCGATCTCAGTAACAAGCTTTCATTTCTCATTCCTGCTGATTGGCTGCAGACGACATGACGTTACAAGCATCTTCATGTGCAAGACTTACCCACTATGTACATATTACACTACAATATTACGATTTTTAATTAACCAATACTAGATATTACTACATTAAAACTGTATTAATGAGTATGAATGTCTTTAGAATGTGTTTGGGAACCATATTTAAGCATATATATTATCATATATGAGGGCCCCAGAACCACAGGGACTCAAGGACATTTTTAAAAAACTGAGAAAAATGCGTCTAAAGTCTATAAACGATAACTCCACTTCTAAGAAAGATATTGATTTCAACTAAGTTTCAGACAATAGTCCTGCTCTTCAGAATTTTTTGGCCAAGAATGAAAGAAAATGTATGGTGCATTTGAGTGCTAGCACGTAAAATGTACCCCCCCTCAAGTTTCCGCACAATTCATTGCATGACCTGTGATTTAAACCTTGACAAAATTTTTGAATGAAATAAATAATGATTTTTTTACACTTTCCTTGTGTCGCAATAACAAAAAGGAGATATTATAGCAATAATGATGATGATGATAATAGTAATAATAATAATAATAATAATAATAATAATAATAATAATAATAATAATAATAATACATTAAGCTGCATTAAGGAATTGCATCACAGGGTAAATGTAAGAAAAATAGAACATATAAGTATTGGTACATAGTACAGTACAATAGTTACTTAAAAGAAAGCAACAAAAATTGGAGGATGATTTATGAGATGTTAGAGGAAATCATAAAAAAATAACTCAGTAATGATGGTTTAACAAAGGATTAACATGTGGAACTTGTTATTCAAAGAAAAAGACTGGATAATCTGTAATCACTCATTATATTGCTATACATCTGCTAAAGAAGTTGGAGGTTGGGGGGAGGGGGCGGTGAAGTTACTACTGTCCTTTGTCGTACTCCATGAGGTTGTCATAGCAGTGTGCTGATTGGCCCATGGTAACGCATTTCATATGGAAGAAAATGCTGATTGGACGAGATATGCCTATGGGCTGTGTGCCGTGCGCTCTCATTGGCTGGCTACCTCCCGCTAACTTTGAGCCCCTCTGGTCCAAAACCGATGCGACACCAGGCTCAAACGCCATTCATAGAATAGTGCTTTACGTATCGATGGGTAGAGAGTACACTGACTTCTACAAGATTTTTAACCTTATTGAAATCGGAAAACGGTGTCAGAAACAACGTAGCCAGACAGAGGAAGAGTTGCCAATTCCGGAAATATGAATATCTCAATAATCGGGGAGGTGGCGCTTGAGCCCCTATGGTTCTGGGGCCCT
>JAHFWG010000630.1:0-22500 GCA_020233015.1 Callinectes sapidus | reverse complement strand
ACATTCCTGCCTCTCTGAGTAAGTCTGGGGTCTGTGGGTCTGTTACCTCGCTCCCTTTGCTAGCCACCAACCTACACAAGTATCTCTGTCTGTTGCCGACCCTGTCCTGTATGCTGTCCTGAGGGTGACGCTGTTGGTAAGAAGAGTGAACCTGTCGTCGCCTTGGAAGCTGTGTGTGTGTGTGTGTGTGTGGACGGGGGGCCAGCGTAACATTATATATATATATATATATATATATATATATATATATATATATATATATATATATATATATATGTGTGTGTGTGTGTGTGTGTGTGTGTGTGTGTGTGTGTGTGTATTTAGACAAATATGTATAAAATATATTGGTTCCAAGATAGGGTGATGCTTATGGATGTTTTCTGTATTGGCGACTCAGTGTCTTGTTTACATTGGTTTACCAGTTGCTCAATAATAATAATTAGTTGCCAATTAGGCAAACAGAAACATTGGCGTCGGAAAATACTTTATGTTAAGCTATCCAATCACAGGTAATCTCATTATAAGATAATACTAGATGACAAGGTGGCAATGAGTATTACCAACCAAGCCAATCATATATTATGGCTCCAAAAGGAATATTTCTGTCATTTGGAGCTCAGGTATACCTGGAATTGTGTACATTAAGGTCACTGAATTTTGCCATGAGTGAGGGCACCGATATATATATATATATATATATATATATATATATATATATATATATATATATATATATATATATTATGCATGTGTGATTGTTTAACTTTTTGGTTGGGTTACATAAAGAAATTCACATTACACATCTGTTGGCCACTCAACGAATTATCACATATAAATGAAAAGAAACGTACCTAAATTATATATTTCAGTGGGAGTTTTGGATCCCGCCTCAATTGAAAAACGTGTAAAACAAACAAGCGTAAAACGTGTATATATATATATATATATATTATATATAGATAGCTATATATATATTCTATATATATATATATATCTATATATATATATATATATATATATATATATATATATATATGCCCTCACTCAATTACGTTAATGGAAACATTCACTGAACTCAATCTGCACAATTCTAGGTATAACTCAGCTCTAAATGACGGGAATATTTATTACTTCCTTTTCATCTGGAGTACTAATTGTCACAGGTTGATTGCTAGAGCCTCACTGGACAATTTGAACCGTAATATGGTAGGTTTGGTTGTAATTCTCAATACCACCTTGTCATTACCTGTGAAGGCTATAATTGGCTACCTTAACCCGTACCGTGCCGACGACATACAGTATATACACGTTGGGGGGGGGGGGTTCCCCCCACGAATGCCGACAACGTATATACACATGGAGGCATTCAAAAATTCGTGCTGCAATTATTTTGTCCCACAGGCCAAGATTGTTCTAGAAGGTAGAGACATGATCGTGCCAATACCCCCCAGCCCCTTCACTGCTACCTCACCTCCCCCCTGTTTGCCTTTGTGGTACCCACTCTCACTCTTGTCTTGTCTGTATTACTGACAGTGAAAGATGTTTCACCGTGCCTCCAAGAATCTCGTGCGTACGCCTAATTTTTGTAATGCTTTAGATGAAATGGTGTCTGATTTTACTGAAAGTGATGTCAGTGACATAGTGGATAGTGATGATGACCGGAATTACGAGCCGGAAATTGGTGAAAGTAGTGGAAGTGAGAGTAGTAAGGTTGCTATGTCACGCAGCCTAATACACAGTGCACGTGGTGCAGCTGTGGGTCAAAATCCTGCAGCCTTTATTTTATGTAAGCGTCGCTTATATGTGGGGGAAGAGGAGGATGAAGCTGAGGATGACCATACTGATGTGGATCTTGTAACATCCACATCATCCACTCATTTCGCGGCAAAACCACGCGGCTGCAAGAAAGCCCGGGTAGAGGCTAGTATCTTATCAGGTACCCATGGCAAACCATTATTGTAAGTGTAAATATAGTGCAAAAGTGTATTATTACGCAATGTCAAAGCAGCATAGCCCCCATCAAACACCTGCTTCGCTCACCTGTCAAGTTGTGTCACAGTCTATGGACAAATCCCCCAAACTTCAGCGGCCTCAGCTCGACCTTTGAAAATCGATTACAGCAAAACTACTCATGCTAAGTGTCTCATATTTTGTGTCTATTACTTTTTCATATAGTACTTTTTTTTAAGCCCCCCCCCCAAAAAAAAAAAAAAAAAAAAAATTGAAAATCGCCGGCACAGCGTATGACAGCTACTAAAACCTCCGGCACGGTACGGGTTAACATAAAGCATTTATCGACCTAAGGTTTCTGTTAGCCTAATCAGCAACTGATTATTATTATTACGTGTGTGGTGCGCTGATAACACTAAGTTGCCGACACCGAAAACATCCATAGAGAAAGAAACCCACCCTGTCTTGGAGCCAATAAATTTTGTACATATACATATATATTTAAATACACACACACACACACACACACAAACCTATATGAACTTATCTCCCAGCTATCCCAGGTTTCACTATCGCGTTTCAAAGCTATCACAGGAATACAAAAAGAAACATTTAAATGGCTAACACACATCTCAATTGGAGATATTGCAACTCGTGAATGAGCCTATCCCATGAACGAGTCTATCCAGATGGCTAAATCATACTACTTGGCCACACTCACTTGCTGATTGGCAGAGTTTGAGTGATGTATTTGGCTGTGATTGGCTAGTACACTCTTGCTACCTCATCCTCTGCCAACCATGGTTCCCAGACGTACAATAATTATCATACAAATACAATAATTTAGCACACTGTAGGACAAAAAAAAAAAAAAATGGTGTGTACGCTAATACAATAATTTCCAGTTTTGTACAATAATTTATACTTATCTTGAAATCATTTCTTTTGGAAGTGATGCTGCGAGAATATATTCTACTTAATAAGAGAGAGAGAGAGAGAGAGAGAGAGAGAGAGAGAGAGAGAGAGAGAGAGAGAGAGAGAGAGAGAGAGAGAGAGAGAGAGAGAGAGAGGGGGGGGGAGGATAGTAAGTGGCTGAAGGAGGGAGGGAGAGATGGGGGGCCTAATCGGTCTCTTCGTGTATTAAATGGGAGTGGATAGGGACAGAGTTAAGGGGAGGGGGGAATACTACCTGATCTGTTCCCATATTTAGTGCATGAGATGGAGGTGGGGACCTGTGGGAGGTCTGTTTAGTCTTTATCGGGACTCAGGAGTTTCACACACAAGGGTGTTAAGTTACGGACTTATGGGTGTTGTTATTCTACTTGACTTTTAACAGCAAAGAGTGAGGTGGTGAGTACTGAGTATATGATAGCTTCTCGTAATATGCAATGCTATTCAGAAGTTCAGAACCTATATGAATTCCGTGACAAAAACTTATTGGTGTCTATTGTTCAATTTTGTGATATTCAGCAGAACTGAAAAATGTAGTGGGGTAAATGTTGGTATTTCATCTTCCTAGCCAATAGGGCTTATGGCAATCTAGGTCAAAAAATGATAATTTTTTTTACAGATGTTTATGATAATTTTGGCACAGAAATCTAGGAACCCTGCACGGTGCCACCCTCTCAAATCAATAGACTACATCAGCATGTAGGTAGCTTAACCAACATACTTTGTTTTAATGAGTCTATGAGTTTTTGAGGTGAGCGGTCAAATGGTTTATATATATATATATATATATATATATATATATATATATATATATATATATATATATATATATATATATATATATATATATATATACAGTGGTACCTCTTGATTCGAACACCCTTTGACTCGAACACTTCCCAATCCGAACACATTTGGCGAACAAATTTTGACCTACAATCCGAACGCAGCTTCTGAATTGAACAAAAAAAACACATGGTGCGGCCGATGCGCCTTCCCGCCAGTCGGCCGGTCTCGCTTGTACTTCTCCCGCCGTGAACACTTCTCTCTCGTGAACGGCTTTCAAGTTACTCTGGCCCCTAGTTGCCTTGGTTACTCCGGCCCCCAACCCTGATTACCTCCTACCTACCACCCCATTCAATGCAGCTTCTTCTCTGGTCACTGGCAAACTTATTTACTAATGAAGATATATTGAACATTTTAAACAACCAATGAAGAATGAATTGTTAAATATCATTGTCATTTGTGCAAACTATGACAATACAATAATTTGCAGTTTTGTACAATAATTTATACTTTTCTTGAAATAATTCCTGTTGGAAATGATGTTGTCAGAATATATTCTACTTGATAAGAAAGAGAGAGAGTGGGGAGGAGGGGAGGAGGGAGAGAGGATGGTGAGTGGCTGGAGGAGGGAGAGAGTGGGGGTAGGGGAGGCGGCCTACTCGGTCTGTTTGCGTATGGAATGGGAGATGATAAGGACGGAGGGAGGGGGAAGGGAGGAATACTATGTGATCTGTTCCTGTATTCAGTGCATGGGAGGGAGGCGGGGACCCGGGGGGAGGCTTGTCTAGTCTTCATGGGGACTCGGGAGTTTCACACCGAAGTAAATAAGTTTTTTGTTATGCCTTTTTTTATTTATTGTATTTATTTTTTTTTTTTTTTAATGCATTTCATGTCTGTGTTTACTTTGCACTCTCAAAATGCGAAGGATATCTATGAATTATGATGAGATGAGGGAAAAACAAGGTGCCAATTTGTTAAATCATGTTGCCACTCTGGTGGGTCAGGACCAATTTTGTTTTTTCCCATTACTTCTTAACAATGGCTATTGCGTTCTTAGGTATTGCGGCGATGTTAAGGGACCAATTTCTTGCAATAGCTGGGATTAAGTGTAGTATTTTTTTTTTTTTTTACTTAAAATCAACTGGAACGGATTAAATGTTTTTACATTAATTTCAATGGTAAAAATTGCTTCCTAATTCGAATTTTGCAATTCGAACAGCCAAAAAGAACGAATTAAGTTCGAATCAAGAGGTACCACTGTATATATATATATATATATATATATATATATATATATATATATATATATATATATATATATATATATATATATATATAGCCAAAAAAGCTTTCCATTATTCTATTATACTTGTTTATTCATTTTATTAATTAATCTATTATCATTATTATTATTATTAATATTATTATTATTATTATCATCACTATTATTAAGTATTCATGAATTTCATCTCTTCGTACTTCAGGGAAGTTTAAGGTAATTTCTGATGCATTGAAGAAGATTAAAGAAAAGAGAAATACATAAAGATACACACAAATAACATTATCATTACTATAATTATATTTGAAATAGATAAATATAGATGGAAACATATAAAATAACAGAGTTACAAATTACACTGCTAAATTTAAAGGCTCATATAACATTGGTTTTAATGTCAGAAAATGTGATGGTAGAGTAATATTTCATCACCAATAATTATGTTAGCAAGTAATGTAATTACTTTAGTATATTTATGTAGTGTCAGCTATTCTGTTGTTTCTCACCTAAACCTAAAATGTTATGCGTTCCACTTCGGTAGTCGATAGCTGGCAAATCAGCCTAAGTCACCCTCACTCGTCCTTGAGAGGGTGGCGGGAATGGGGGGGGGGGTAAGGTACCACCAGGCGCGCGGAGTCAAGGATCACTCGTCCGGTCAGCAATTCCCACGCCCAGACCAAAGTACCACCACCAATGCATCCCAACCAAGGGTTCTATAATATCCTTGATCCCAGCCCACATTGACCACGCTCTTCCAATACACCAAAGTTTTTGGTGTAGATAGATGTATTTATACTGGTAATTATGTTACCCAGCCACCAGCAAGTATAGCTGAAGTGGTGGTGGTGTGTGTGTATGTGTGTGGTTTCAGTAGTACCGTGAGTGCTGCAAAACAAGCCTTATGAAGGAGTATCTTTAGAGGGATGAGACAGAGAGAAGGCAACCCTCAGCAGCTAATGCCAAGTCACAACAAATTTAAGTTGTTTCTCGTTTGTGTTTGCTCACTGGCTTGTTTCACAATGTTCCGTTTTTCTGAGTTTCCTGGGTATTTAATGTTTTTAGTGGTTCATCTCACCACTGCATGCCACCATTTATATATTGGCTTTAGGTAGTTTCACCAACATACTTTGTTTTAATGAGTATATATATATATATATATATATATATATATATATATATATATATATATATATATATATATATATATATATATATATAAGGCGCCTAGAGCCAGAGTGACGTAAGCGACACTGCAGCCGAAATTGATATTTTTATCCCATTGTCTTCCCCCACCTTCCTACTGTGGCGGGAAGCAGATTAGAAGTCATAATTTACACCGCAATAACGTCAAAAATCCACCCAAATTGTGGTATCCTGACACAGAAGAAAGTAGGCATAAGAAAAGAAGAAATGAGGGAAACAGAAGTGAAGGAAAAGAAAATAGAAAATAGAGAAAAACAGTGCCAGTGTATTTGAAAAGGAAAGTTGATAAGGACTAATGGGAAGGTCGTTTCAAACATGACCGTGTTTAGGGGAGTGTCAATGCAAGGAGGACTAGATGTAACCTCAGAGAGTGTGGAAAATTTGAGAAGGCACAAAGAGAGACGTTGTTTCTGGGAAACCTGAAGGAGCTTAAACCGCAGGAGAGGGACATTGTAAGCCTAACTTGAAAATGCATTGTCTTAACGCCGCCCTCCCATTCCGCAGTGGGTGTGTCTACTTTTAAATATTGACCAGTGCCATGATACCCAGGCTGGGTATGTCACGTTTGGCCACGCCTAGGGGCGTGTCCTATGTAAGAGGTGTCATTACTGTATGTGAAGTATGTGAAAAGTATGGAAAATTCAACCTTAGGAATAAGAAAAGTTTTCTGATGGAAATGTGTGACAACTGAAGTATAAAATAAGATGTAACTAGAGAGTAAGGGATTTTGGATTTTGGATTTTGGTTGGAGAGATTGGAGACGGAGAGAGAGGAGATACGGAGTAGCCAAGAGGGCTGAGGGTGTTGGCTGGATGGAAGTCAGCAACATGGACAAAATCATTCTTGTATCAGTAAGTGGAGCTTGATGTTGGTAATGCAGTCTAAATAATTTTGTGTCATGATGTGTAAGGAGGAAATAGTTGACAGGATATTATATTGTTAGGATGTATAGAGTTAAGATATTGTGTTGATTTTTTGTGTTGTGTGGATTTTATGTTGATGCTGATATTGAAGTTTCTTGATATGAATTTTGATGAGATTGAAGATTGTTTTGATGCTACCGTGTGTTAAGTTTATATGTGCTGCTGTGGATTTACTTTGATATTGAATTATATTACTTGACTTTGTGGTGATTTAGGATTTAGGATTAAATTTTTGTATTATGGTTACGATCTCAAGATCAAGATTAAGGGGTAAAGGTAGTCACTGACGAGTTTCTCTCAGCCAGACAGCACAGAGACTTGATGGCAGGAGGTGGTGTCAGTGCTGCTATTTTTTTCTGAGTTGTGCATTACCCTCTATGAGGTTCTTGAGGGTGTACCACTATTTCAAATACAAGAAACAACCTGGGTGTGGCGTCTCCTTATCCCAACTTGTGGCCACTCGTTAGGACATAACTGGTGACCCTGGAGTGACAGGAGGCAGGAGTGACGACCACGCCTGGACACCAGCAAACCCTCCTCTACCTCTGCAGCAACATCACACCTCGTAACTACGCCGCCTGTGACCACACCGCTCTGGATCACGGCCTGCCATCATTTACACAGGAAGAATATCCTGCTCTACAGAAATAAGTAGGTTACACCATCACTAGTATGAGCAACGATGATGAGAAGAGTGCTGCCCACTTGAATGTGGTGGGGATTAAGATGCCAGCATTTATGGAGACAGTTGCAGCTGCTTGGTTTTCTATATTAGAAGCTAATTTCCATATAAAACATATCACCACTGAAGAAACCAAATTTTTCCATTTGATTGCTAACTTGCCACCAGAAGTATTACCAAGATCTCTGCCACTGTGATTGCTAATCATAGTTATAAAGAAACCAAAGAGGTTGTGATAAATATTCATGAGAGAAACTCGTCTTGATCTTGATCTTGATCTTGATGTTACAGGTGGCTCGGGATCACTCCAGGGCCAGGCCTTTATATCGGCAACTCCTGTAGAAAAAACAAAACAAACAGACAGACAGACAGAAAAGAAAGAAAAAAAAAAGAAAAGAAACAGTATCTTGCACATTAATTTTCTGTACATCTGACACGCCACATTTTTTCCAGAAACTCCTTCACAGCTTCAATCATCCTTTCATTCGTCTCTCTACACAGTCCCAGCAGCAACACCATCCATTCCCTTCCTGTCTTCTCCACTCTCTCATCCCAACTATGCCCTAACTCAGTCAGAATCACTTGCATCATCTCCATCCTGTCTCTTTCATACTTCTCACACTCAAGTACCACATGCTCCACCGACTCATCCTCTCCCATGTCACACATCTGGCACACTTTGCTGCGGGACTCAGACCATCTATAATTTCTCTCATTCACATCCATACACTGTGCCCTAGCTCGAAAGAGAAGGTCACCACCCAGGCTGCCATCATACCACCTCTCATACATTGGGGCTTCTTTCTCTTTGTACCATTCCATAGTGCTCTTTTGTTCCATGCCATTCTTCCATATATTCATTCCCATACACTTCACCTCTCTGTCTATCTCATTCTTCCATTTCCTCACATCCCATTCAGCTCCCACTCTACCTCCTTTTGTCAGGATCCATTCACGTTCATCTTGGTTCCTCCCAGCCATCCTCATCCCCCACACCACTTGCAATCCATTCCTCTCTGTCATCCTCATGCATCTCTTCCTCCATTTGCTTCCACTCTCATTCCACAGATACACCTTTCTTGCTATTCTTTCATCATCCATTCTTTCCAACCTAATCTTATACCTGAGTGTTGCTTTCATTACTCTTTCCCTAAATGTGCTCCAGCCCATGTCACCTCTCAGGGCTTCTAAAGCTGCATACCTTGGTGCGTTCAGTGCCATCCTAGCTACTCTGTTCTGGCCTACTTCTAGCTTGTCAATTTCATTTTCATTCCAAGCAGTCACGTCCATACCATACATTATACTAGGCACAGCCACATTCTTCCATACTTCTCTCAGTACATCATATTTACTCGCTCTCATCCTTGCTGCACTCCCTAATCTTCCAACCCATTGGTTAGCCAAGCTAATCTTTTCATTCTTTACTTTCTCACATCCATTTGGGCTAACCCACATCCCCAGGTACTTATATTCTAGTACCTGATTCAGCTCATTCACTCCTATTCTCCACGTTGCATTACATTCATCCTCTGACCTATTCACAATCATAACCTTACTTTTCTCACTACTAAACCTAACTCCAAAGTCTTTCCCATACCCATCCACTACATCCAGTAGACTTTGCAACTCATCCGCTGACTCACTCATGACCACTATATCATCTGCATACATTAGCACACCTATCCTGTCATTCCCCACTCTTACTCCTGCATTCAACCTTCTCATTCTGGCTGCTAACTCCTCTGTGTATAAGCTGAAAAGGGTTGGTGACAATATGCATCCTTGCCTAACACCTCTTTCACTCTTCACCCAGTCTGTTTCTATGTCTCCTAACCTATACTTCGCTCTCGTGTCAACATACATGCTACGCACTATGTTGGTTATCTTTGCACTCAACCCAATCTTTCCTAACACTTTGCCTAGCATTTCTCTATTCACTCTGTCATATGCTTTCTCTATATCTAGAAAGCCTAGATATAGTTTACCTCCATCCTTTCTTTTCTTCTCTATCATCTCATTCACCACAAACATGTTGTCCTCCGCTCTCCTGTTCACACGAAAACCATTCTGCTCCTCACCTAACACTCCAGATCGCTCAATCCATTTACACAGTCTCTCATTCAACACTGCACTGAACACTTTACCTACTGTATTTAATAATGCAATTGGCCTATAATTCTTCAACTCATTTTTACTCTTGAATCCTCCCTTGTGCAACAGAGTCACCCTACATTCATTCCACATTCTTGGCACTCTCTCCTCCTCCCATACCTGGTTAAATAGCTCAGTCATTCTATCAATCACAACCTCCCCACCATTTTTGTACATTTCATACGGTAATCCATCTGGACCTGCTGCCTTCCCATTCTTTTGCCTTTTCACACATTTCTCCACCTCCTCCCTGCTGATTCTCTCATTCAGTTCATCTGCATTCTTCCTCTCCAGTGTCACACATCCTTCTCTCACCTCAGAAACTTCACCTACTCCTCCAATCTCTTCCCAGAACTCCTTAACCACCCTTCTTATGTCCTCCTTTTCTGTCACCAGTGCCCCATTCACCTTTAGGCTCTCCACATTCTCACTGTCAGGCATCCTTTCACCCCTCAAGAATCTATACCATTCCCGGCCACCTTCCACACCTTTCTCCCTCAGGGACTGGATCACATTTCTCTCACATCTAACTTTAGCATTCATTATCTTCCGTTTCACCACTCGCTGCTGGCTCACATATGCTGTCCATGCATTCTGGTATTCTCCTTCGGCCTCCTCACTCTCATGTCTTCTCTTTCTCATTTGCCTGCATACTCTATTCAGTCTCTTTCTCTCTCTCCTGGCATCCTTGATCTCCTCATTCCACCACGGCTTGCATGCACGCTTCCTAGCACTCATTTTCACGTAACCTATCTGGCTGGTTGCTGCTTTTTTTACATTCTCAACAAACCTATCATTCACCTCATCCACATCATTCAAATGTTCATTGTCCCAGCTTCTCTCACTCAAGTCTACCTGAAAGTTCTCCCACCCTGCATCTCTTAACCTCCACTTTCTCCCCTTAGTATTTGCATTCTTTCCCTCTCTTCCATACAGCTTACACTCAAGCACCAGCATGTTATGGTCCGAGACAATGTCGATCGTTCCATCCTCATCAATCCACATGCGGTCCACAATTTCACGCATTCTCCCATTCACTAGAATATAATCAATCGCTGACTCCTGGTTCCTAGCACACCACGTTACACGTCCTTCTGCCAGGGTCTCATTTAGATTCTCTAAGTCCATCTCATTCACAAACTCATCAAGCATCACACCATTCCTATTCATTTGTTCACCTAAAATGCCTACATGAGCATTCATATCTCCCATAATAATCACTTTCTCCCTTGCATGTTCTCTTACGATCTTCTTCAACACATCATACTTCCTGCTATTCTCCCTGATTGCTCTATCACCTTCCACTGTCATGTACACTACCACTACCACCAGCCTCTCAGATCTACCACACTCATTCATGTACTCCACTCGGGCTGCTAACACATCCTCACTTTCCACACTGTCTCCAGCATCAAGTTCTTCTACTCTCAGATTTCTTGCTTTTCTGTGGAGCAAGGCTATGCCTCCTCCTAACTTTTCCTGTTTCCTGCGCCCCTTACCTATCATCACATATTCATTCCCTTCCATTCGCACTGCATCCCTCAGGTGTGTCTCTGTTATGCCTACCATGTCTAGCCCCCACTCGTTCAACTCCTTACATACATCTTCAAACTTACCAATACCCCATCCTCTCACATTCATACAGCCTAGTTTCATACATGACCTTGCCTGTTGGGTGTCTTCTCTTCGTTGCTCAGGTACATTCCTTTCCTTTGTTCAAGCAGAGTCCATGCATACAAGGGACCTTGCACGCATCCACTCACGCAGCCGTCTACACATCCTCTCGTTGCCGCCTTCGTTGAGGACGAAGTCACTGACTTAATCTTGATCTTGAGATCGTAACCATAATACAAAAATTTAATCCTAAATCCTAAATCACCACAACTTGAAGTTGGATGAAGATTTGCAGTGTAACTTTAAATAATTTTATGTTTTATGATTAGATGAAAGTTCATCAGCAGCCCGCTGAATTAATTAAGTAGGATAATCCGTAGTGTACGTAACTATTAAGTTCATTAAATGAGAAAACTTTAACAGTGTCTATTATCGCACCTCATGGCTAATTAACATTGATTTAACTACAATTATGCAATTGCAACGTGCATGCAAGAAATTGCAGGGCACGACATTGGTGGCAGTGGTGGGATAGATTCATGCAATTGCATAGTTGCAAGACAAAAAATTGTGTCAGATAACAATTGTAAGATCGAGGTGCAGTGGATGTTACGTTGGACATTTGTTATATTGCTGAATGAACACTGAAGAGATTCGTTAATGCCATATTGCAAATTGCAAAGTTTGTAAATGAAGCGTATAGTGGATAGAATTCGGCAAAGCAGCCCACCCGTTAATAATCAAGTAGATCCGTTGTCATCCAGACCAGCATATAGAATGGCGCAGTCACCCACCACTTCCCCATACTCTATAACATCACCACCATGTATTAGCACTGGAGATATAGCTGTTGCCATCACTGATAATGCCAAAAATAATTTTGCAAAAGTAATTGGGTTGCCTTACTTTTGTGGGGGAGAAGAAAGAAGTCAAACTGTGCCAAATGTGAAATGTGCTACCAGTGCTCATGCATGGATTAAGGATTTGGAAAATCGAACACGAACAAACTGGACCGATGATGGCAAAATTGAACTAGCAAAACAGTATGCATTAGATAGTGCTTATACACATATGATTCACTGTGCCACAAAATATCAGAACAATTGGAATGAAGTAAAGACTAGTTTCCTTGAGATTTATCCTGAGGATCGATCGCTCCCAAGTCTAATAAGTGAGCTATCATCTGTAACGCTTCAGCCCAGAGAAACAATTACTGAACTTTTCATTAGCGTAGAAGGAATTGTAGCTAAATTAGAAACCATGAAACCAGCAGGTAAGGAAGTGTACAATGACATCTTTGTTTCCATCATAGTGAATGCCTTACCAAAAGATTTTGCATATGTGCTGGCTGATGCAGACATGAAGAAGCCTCTTTCAGTATATTAAAAGGCTCTTAAGTATGTCGCTTCACATCCTAACATACAGCTAAATGATGCTGCCATAAAGGAGAACAAAGTAATTCCAGTTAATGCTGTGAGTGTCAGTACTGTCACACAAGAATCTACTGGGTATCGGCCTCAGACAAATAAATATAACCAATATTGTCAGAGATGTGGTAGAGATAATCACAATACTCAACAATGTAGAGCTATTGAGTGTTTCAGATGTCATAAGTGGGGTCATTTTGCTAGGCAGTGCACAGTTAATTTACAGCCATGGATGCGATCCCCGGTGACTTGTTTTAATTGCGGAATTCAAGGCCTTACAAATAGAGAATGTACCCGCAGGAACATTACAGGGCAGACACAACAAAAAAAAAAACGCCAACTTATTACCAGCGCATCACAACAATGAATCGGAGCAGGTAGTCCTAGCGGCGGTAGACACAAACACGGGTTACGTCTCCTTCAAAGTAACCATTGAGAATAGAAGTGTTTTAGCATTGATTGACACGGGAGCTGGAGTATCGCTGATATCGCGTGATGTAGTGGACAGAATTGGAGAGAAACTAATTACTCCAACACATAAAGTGATCAGCAATGCGAGTGGACAAGTTATGCTAACCTCGGGACAATGTAAGTTGACTTTGAAAATTGGAGAAAAGTTGTACACACATGAATTCATAGTAAGTGAAAACAAAGCCTTGCCATCGCCAATAATACTGGGTGTAGATTTTATGAGAAGATTTAATATGAATTTGAATACCAAACCTTTACAATTGTACATTGAAGGAGAGAAAATTGTGATTGCTAAGATGCCTATGAAACATGCAATATTGGTAACAGATGAAATGGAAACAGAATTGCAGATGAATGATTCAAAGGATAATCCCAGATATAAATGTTCAGTAGCTGAGGCATCAATATTACAAAGTGAGAGGGTGAGTTATGTGACTTTGGAAACTAGTTTAGTTGAGAGTAACACAGCTATATTTGAGCCAGTCCCAGGAGTTATAGGAGCTAAGTTTTTGTGTCCAGGATTAGTGAGGCTAGAAAATGATAAGGATAAAAGGAAATCTAGATTTGTGATAAGATACATAAATTTCTCCAGGGGACACATTCAGATAGACCCAGGAAAAATATTAGGCTATGTGCAAGCATGTGAAAGGGAAACATTACCAATGGAAAATGACAAGTATGGGGTTAATGTTATAACAGAAAAGAATGAAGAAGAAAAAATGAAAGCTTCTTGTGAAATTATAAATTCTATGTATCCTGAGGGGACTCAGGAAAATCAAATTTTAAGGAAGTTAGTTGCAAAATATTCCTCAGTTTTTGCAAGTGAGGATGATACCCCAAGTGTGTCACCTTTTTTCTATCACACTATACAATTACAGTCCATGCCTAAGCCCAAAAAGCCTTACCCCATACCAGCTTGTTTTTATGAGAGGGTAGCAGAACAAATTAAAATAATGGAAAAACAAGGAATCATAAGACCCTCCAGATCAGCTTTCCACTCACCAGTAGTAGCCATAGTAAAAAAGGATGGAAAGATTAGACTTTGCATTGATTTTAGAAATCTAAATCAACATATAATGAATGATTCATACCCCCTACCCAATATTAACAATATTTTGCATAATCTGGGCAAGGGAAAAGTTTTTTCATGTCTTGATTTAAAACAAGGCTACCATCAAATCCAATTAAGTGAAGAGAGTAAACCATGGACTGCATTTGTAACACCAGAAGGATTATATGAGCATAATGTTCTACCCATGGGACTAAAAGACTCTCCTGCAGCTTTTTGCAGAATTATTAACCAAGTGCTAGCAGGACTAACAGGGTGTGACACACATGTATACATGGATGACATTATTATACAAGGAACAGATCTACATCATCATGTAGACAATTTAGAGAAAGTCCTTCTTCGCTTACAAGAAGCTAAGCTAAAAATTATTTTGAAAAAGTGTAATTTCTTTAAGGATAGTGTAAATTATTTAGGGCATGTGATATCAGCAGAAGGATTAAAACCTCAGCCTGGTAAAATAACAGATATCAATGACATGCCAGCCCCAACCACAGTAAGAGAACTACAATCATTTATAGGACTAGCAAATTACTATAGAAAATTTGTCAAAAGCTATGCTGAGATGGTAGCCGCTCTAACCAAATTAACTGCAGGGAAAGTAGAAAGAAAGAAAAATAATACCAAAATAACTTGGAATGAAGAGGCAAATACTGCATTTCAAACTTTTAAACAAGAGTTAACACAAAATGTTACATTAAAATTTCCAGATTTTACAAAACCATTCTTTTTAACAACTGATGCCTCTAATAATGCAATAGGAGGGGTACTACAACAAAAGGATGATATGGATAGGTTAAGACCATTATAATTTTTTAGCAGGAAGTTAAGTAAAGCAGAAATGAATTATAGTACCAAGTCTATGGACTTAAGATAAATAGAGATTTGTGCCTAGGATATCAAATTTTTGTTCAAACAGATCATCGCCCATTGATCTGGTTACTAACTACATCAAATACCAATAGTAGGATAGCTAGATGGCAGCTGTCAATTGCAGAATTTGATATCAATGTAGATTATATTCCTGGAAAGGTAAATAAAGTGGCTGACCATTTGTCTAGATTGAGAGAACTAAATATAGATGATATAGATGAGTAAATATTGGTGATATCAGAAACAGAAGAAAGTATAGTGGACTGGAATTTGAAGGAATTAATAAGGTTGCAAGATGAACATGAATATATGAGGTTAGTGAAAAGGAGATTGCAGGAAAATATGAATTAGGAAGACATAAAAAAAGAATTGAGTAAGCACAATGTAGATAAAAAATATAAAAAGATAAAAATAGCAGAACTGGCCTTGAAAGATAATATATTGTATAGAATCACACATAATGCATATGGAGAGTTGACGCGTCAGATATTGATTCCGGAATCATAAACACAAGTTGTTATGCACCTGGGACACTCCTTGCCAACCGCGGGGCATGGGGGTGTAAAAGTTACCTTAAACAGGTGTCAAAAATTTGCTTATTGGCCAGACATAAGAAAAAATGTTGAAAATTATTGCAAATCTTGTCTCGTGTGTACCACACTCAAAAGACTGGAGGACGCTCCGGCACCATTGAGAAGGTACCCAGATGTAGAGAGACCATTCCAACGTATACATATGGATCTCATTGGTCCAATGGGAAATTCAGATAACGGATATAGGTATTGTCTTGTGGTGATTGATGTGCTTACTAGATATTTAGTGGCGGAACCACTTAGGAGTAAGACGGCTGTAGAAGTTGCCAGAGTATTTTTCAATTCTGTGATATGTAAATATGGAGGGCCAGAAATAGTGGTTACAGATCAAGGAAGAGAGTTTGTCAATGCTGTGTTAGAAGGATTGACAGAATTGTTACAGTTCAAACATATGAAAACCACCCCTTACCACCCTCAAGCAAATGGGATTACTGAAAGAGCAAATTCAACATTAATTAACATATTGCGTACATTAGTACAAGAAAATTTGACTATATGGGATACCATGCTCCCTATAGCTACTTATGCATATAACACTGCATACCATAGAAGTATTAAAGAAAGTCCTTTCTACTTATTATATCTCAGGGATCCTACATTCCCATTTGAGGTAAAGAAAGAAACGGTTTGGTATAATATTGATGATTTTAAACAAGAAATGGCAGTCAAGGCTAATAGGGTGTATGAAAGATGTTAGCAATATTTAGAAGAAGCAAAAGGGATGACTGAAAAAGCTCAAAATAAAAGAGCTAAGATAAAACCAATTCAGATAGGTGATAGAGTATATATCCGCAGAGTGCCTACTGCAGGAACACCTAAATTGCAACCAGCTTACACAGGACCATTTAGAGTTGTGGAAAAAGTGAGTGATGTGGTAATAAGGATAAGAAATATTAGAACTGGAAATACAAAAACATTACACACAGATAGAGTAAAAATTATTCATGAGGACAATGCTTCACCACAAATTAATCCAAATGTCAGAAGGGCATATCCGATTCATGAGTCAAATGAAACAAAAAACACTAAAGTAACATTACAACCAGTAGATCCTTTTCCAATTTTAGCAGAGGAAACCAGTGACAGTATTGATACAGATGAAGAGGATATATCAGATGGAGATAATAATGTAGATGCTAATAATGAAAATATTGCAGGAGATTTACAGGAAACTTCTCAAGAAACATCCAGTAATTCTTTACCATATAATTTACGGTCAAGAACAAATGTTCCAAATTTACCATTGACAATGCATAAACCAATAGAATATAGTAGAAATAAATAGTAAAATGAAATATTCTATGGCAGACTGTTGGGCTATGCTTGGGGATCATTCAAGCCTGGGATATACCCCAAAGTTCTCCTGCACAACAAGGATTAAGTTTTACCTCCACAAATCATCTCATTGTCACTGGACAAGCTTATGTGGTGCCATTTGTACTGAAGTTGGATGACATATATGAACCTATAAGAACAGCCAACCAATACCTACAAAATATAAATAAGTTAAATAATGACATAATTTTAGCATCTTTAGTATCACAAAATATTGTTTCATTTCAAAGAAAGTTTCAAGGATTACATGATAATATGCAAGATTTCTTACTCCATACTGTGAAAAATAATGATAAGTCCACTTCAAAAAGGAAGCCTAGAGGTTTAATTAATTTGGTGGGATCTTTGGCTAACACTCTTTTTGGTACAGCGACTCAAGCTCAAGTTGACTTCATTCACAAACGATTAAGTTCATTGGATACTTTCACTGAAGAAGAAAGAAAAATTCTCAATGTTCATTCTGAAGTTATTAATGTTACGCTCAAGGAATTAACAAATGTCCACCACGCTTTAGAAAAATTAGAGAAAGCTACTCATATCACTAAAACACTCCTGCGTCGCATGGAATCACATATTGAACATGATGAAAAATCAATCATGTCCTTAGAAATATTGTTGCACATACAGTTTGCTTTAACATCCATTGCAACTGATCATATTAATTTTAAGATAGGATTACAAGAATTGGTGGAAACCAAATTTTCTCCAAATATTATTACCAATGCATTTTTATTGAAACTTTTAGATGAGGTATCAGTTAAACATGAATTACTATTTCCTCCAAAAATAGAATTTTTAGGATTACACAGAACTTCTATACGTGTGATCCATAAGACTGCATTGCACAATTTAAGCTTCTACTTACTTATTCCTTTGCGGGGGATTCCAGTTGACACCTTTGATGTCTTCCGAATGAACCCATTGCCATTTCCTATTTCTAAATCAAATGCATTTCTAGTGCATAAGCCCTCAAAGAAATATTTGGTGATAAATAGTGCAAGAAACAAATTTTTCTTGTCAGATGATTTTGATGATTGTAATATGTATGATAATTTGTTGATATGTCATCCTACATATCCTATATATTCTACAAACACAGCGTATTGTGAAGTTGCTGTTTTCCTTCACAAACAGTCTGTCTCTAAGATACGTAACACCCAAATTATAAAGACTTTTGAACCTGTATTTGTTGAGTAAACACATGGTTGGAATTATGCAACAAGTATGCCATTAACAATTACTATGATTTGTCAAAACACCTCTATTCCTACAACTAGACACACTATAAATGGTACTGAAATTATGAAAGTAACTAAAGGTTGTTCTATACACACTGATACACTTTCTCTACCAGCTTCTTCCACATTCATGAATGAAGCACCACTGATTATAATGCCTTATCCCTTTGCCACTCCAATTGCCTTCTCCTCATGGTAGCATTCTGTAATTGTGAATTCCACTAACATCAGTCTTCCCGACAGTTTTGGTCTGGAGCCTTGGTCGGTGCCCCAGTATATTGACCATATACAGCTGTTACAGAAGCAGTCTATTCCAAGGGATTTCACCTACCAGGAGTGGAAAAATTGGTTATGGATCTTGCTGCCAGTCGGGGTCATTGCCGTAGGCCTGATAGCATACTACATATACCGTCCCTGTACTGTCCTAGGCTTCGCAAGGTCTGTGCCCGCACAGATCACAGTTAACCCCCAAATTGGAAAAAAGGAAATAGACGCAGCGTACCCCTCGTGCCCCCATCATTAGCTGTAGCGCGGGACGTGCTACTGAGGACGGGGGTATGTGGTATCCTGACACAGAAGAAAGTAGGCAAAAGAAAAGAATAAATGAGGGAAACAGAAGTGAAGGAAAAGAAAATAGAAAAGAGAGAAAAACAGTGCCAGTGTATTTGAAAAGGAAAGTTGACAAGGACTAATGGGAAGGTCGTTTCAAACATGACCGTGTTTAGGGGAGTGTCAATGCAAGGAGGACCAGATGTAACCTCAGAGAGTGTGGAAAATTTGAGAAGGCACAAAGAGAGACGTTTCTGGGAAACCTGAAGGAGCTTAAACCGCAGGAGAGGGACATTGTAAGCCTAACTTGAAAATGCATTGTCTTAATGCCGCCCTCCCATTCCGCAGTGGGTGTGTCTACTTTTAAATATTGACCAGTGCCATGATACCCAGGCTGGGTATGTCACATTTGGCCACGCCTAGGGGCGTGTCTCATGTAAGAGGTGTAATTACTGTATGTGGAGTATGTGAAAAGTATGGAAAATTCAACCTTAGGACTAAGAAAAGTTTTCTGGTGGAAATGTGTGACAACTGAAGTATAAAATAAGATGTAACTAGAGAGTAAGGGGATTTTGGATTTTGGATTTTGGTTGGAGAGATTGGAGACGGAGAGAGAGGAGATACGGAGTAGCCAAGAGGGCTGAGGGTGTTGGCTGGATGGAAGTCAGCAACATGGACAAAATCATTCTTGTATCAGTACGTGGAGCTTGATGTTGGTAATGCAGTCTAAATAATTTTGTGTCATGATGTGTAAGGAGGAAATAGTTGACAGGATATTATATTGTTAGGATGTATAGAGTTAAGATATTGTGTTGATTTTTTGTGTTGTGTGGATTTTATGTTGATGCTGATATTGAAGTTTCTTGATATGAATTTTGATGAGATTGAAGATTGCTTTGATGCTACCGTGTGTTAAGTTTATATGTGCTGCTGTGGATTTACTTTGATATTGAATTATATTACTTGACTTGAAGTTGGATGAAGATTTGCGGTGTAACTTTAAATAATTTTATGTTTTATGATTAGATGAAAGTTCATCAGCAGCCCGCTGAATTAAGTAAGATAATCCGTAGTGTACGTAACTATTAAGTTCATTAAATGAGAAAACTTTAACAGTGTCTATTATCGCACCTCGTGGCTAATTAACATTGATTTAACTACAACTATGCAATTGCAATGTGCATGCAAGAAATTGCAGGGCACGACAAAGTGAAGTTATCTGTAGACCTTTCGTGTCGCTCTCGAAGCGAAGAGGATGAGCGGCTGGGGCCAGAGTGTCGTAACTCCTGCCGAGCGGCTAGCGAGCCAATGAACGCACGCCATGCGCGTCACGTGACATGACTGACAGACGCGCGCTTCCCTCACACCTCCTACCCACAGACACTCGGCCACCCTCCGCCAGCTCGCCACAACTGCATGACACTCTGCCTTTCTTGTACACTAATACCCATGATTTTGCCATTATGGCAGACAACAACATGCCCCCTGAGGAGCCAGAACCCTCTAGGGAAAGGAAAAGGATGCGTAATCCTGCAGAGTGGAAGAAAAACTTAGGTAAAAGACGAAGGAATACAGGAGAGGCATACATGAGCAGGTCTACAGGCCGTCAAGTAGTACAGGCGCGGTACTCACCTGCCGTATAATTTTCTTATTCTTTCCTGTTCTGTTATCCTAATGGACTATTTTCAGTTTGTTAGATGTTTGTTTCCATTTTCTGGCATTAAAAGAATTGCTATTTTTTACCGTTGATCATTCTCTCTTTATTAGGTGTTAAGATTAAGAAGTACGTGCACGAGTGTCGCTTACGTTTTTGCTTAATAGAATTAATACATCACTCAAGAAAGGCTTCATTGGTGGTGAATCCTAATAACCCACATAATGTTGAAACAACTACACATAATAACAAGAACAAACAATGCATGCATGCTTGATTCTCAAAATATTTGAAGTGTTTTTATTTTTTCCCACAAATAAACCGATAAAAAAGCAATCATCCTTTCAGAATGCTTTTATATCACTGAATGCCCAGATACAGGCTGTAAAGTATATTCAATAACAAACATTTTGAAGCCAAGCCTTACTTCCTATCTCAATTAATTGAGGAGATATTGCATTCTGAATGTTGCAAAACTTTGATCGCTTTTTTCTCCATTTTCTAGTTTTGGCGCTTACGTTACTCTGGCTCTAGGCGCCTCATATATATATATATATATATATATATATATATATATATATATATATATATATATATATATATATATATAATGTTCTTTCACACCCAGGTTTGTAGGAAAACTCAGATTATACAAGTTAAAATATTATGTGTGATATTTATAATCATTTCATGACACACGGTTAATCGTAATGTCACTGTCTTTCTTGGAGAAGTGTTTTGTTTGACTATTGGGAGATAATTTAAAGAACACTATTAACCCGTACAGCATCGGAGCCGTAACAGATACGTCATGGGCTCTGAGATACACGGGCGTCGGTGACGTGAGACTTACGTTCGGGAGATTCCGTCTGTTTTTGGATTAATATCGTCCTAAAAACATGTTTATATACTGTTCTCATACATTAGAGGCATTGCATCTCTTGTTCCCTCAACCCTAAAGACAAGAATCTAACATTTTTCTCTAAATTATATATCTCAATTCTAGCGGTGTAGGCTGCTAAGTCTGCTCGGTGTAGTGGCAAGATTATAGCTCAACCCCGCTAATATGAACACACTGTAATTCCACTACTTTTTCTCCATATATCAAAGGTTTAATGATATGTGGCATGTTCTAGTAGTAAACCTTTTCACAATGTAAATAATAATTTCCCAATAACTTTTCTTATAGAAGAATAAGTACATATTTTTTGGAAAATGCATGCTCGCCATAATGGCAACGCTCTCCCCAGGAGTAGAGGGTGGCTATTTTTAGAACAAACATCCCTCTCATCTCTCTCACAACACTGACAGATCTACAAAGCTTGATATGGGAAGTGAGGGATGAAATATGACCTTATTCTGTAGATATAGAAACGTCGGAAAGATTACTGACCACTGACCAGTTAAGTGAAAACAGGTCAGTTTAGTTCTGTCTGTCAGGGCGAGATCATGTCACGCAGTTGGAGTGGGCTGTGTGATAACTATTGAATGCCATTTGTTGGATACAGACAGTGATGCAACAGTCGGTAAAGGCCTGGTAATGAGGATATAAATAAATAAATAAATGAATAAATATGTGTGTGTGGAAGAGAGAGAGAGAGAGAGAGAGAGAGAGAGAGAGAGAGAGAGAGAGAGAGAGAGAGAGAGAGAGAGAGAATATACAATTATTCCATGGAAACCTTCCATCATAACATATAATTTTTTTACAGCACACTAGTACATTTCTAGGATTAAATGATATTACATGGTTAT
>JAHFWG010000262.1:152195-167752 GCA_020233015.1 Callinectes sapidus | reverse complement strand
GTAAACAAACAAGGTTTTTCAAGTCAAGCCAAAATTAATGTTAAGAAAGGGCAAGCAGCACTAAATATACTACAAAGATATTCAGAGCTACCAACCGATATCAAGCTACATGTAGTAAAAGCCTACCTCACCCCAGCACTCACTTACCCATCCTACCCACTAAACTGTTTATCAAAAAGCTCACTCAGAAAGCTGCAGAGAACTCAGAACAGGGCACTCAGATTCGCATACAATGACAGATACCCATACCAAGAAACCACACGGACATTACACCTACGAGCTAATATGGACACTATAAACATAATACTATACAAGAGAGGACAGAAAACAAAGGAAAAATTAGAAACAACACTACAAGACAGACACTACACTGACATTCTACAAAACTACACAGAAAGAGAACACGGATGGTTTAGGAAACCACTTAAAATCCTAAAAAGAAACGAACCAGAACCTATATACACATAACAAATCACTAATACACACACACACACACACAAACACGCACGCACGCGCGCGCACACACACACACACACACACACACACACACACACACACACACACACACACACACACACACACACACACAAAAATAGATAACAATAGACCCCCCCAAAAAAAACAACTAAAGAAATAAAAAGAAGGGGGTAAAGATACAAAATAGAAAGTTACAACAAACAATATACTACCACGAACGAGCATAGTGAGTAGAAAACTAAATTCTTAAAAAACAGCAAGGGGGTTTGCCCCCCACCTATAGTCCTTAATCTATATTTCTTTTTCTCACCCAACGATTTATCTTACACTAGCTAGTAATAGCACCTCTTCTTTCACCCCCACTGTCTATCCCAGCTCGGATCTCGGATCTCGGATCTCTCACGTCAGTTTTAAACTCAGTTACCTCTACAACAATAACTTTCTGCTCCGAACTACACGATTCAGGCCACTCAAGAGAACTTTTGCCTTGAAACCACCAACTTCTGCTACCTCAGCTGAGTAGTATTATTTTTTAGAACGTAGATGTGCTAGGCAATTTTGTTGCAACAACTTTGAGCCATACGCATTTCTGTGTAATTGAAATTAGTGCGGCTTGGCTGGTTAGGGCAGCCATGTAACGACTGTCCAGTGCAGGTGAGGGTGGTTTCCTCTTTTGTTAGATTCTCTTGGGTGCTATTTTTTATGTGAAGGGGCACTGCCTTTTTTACCTTTTCACAATATACTTTCAAGGCAAAAATTCATAATTATTCTATATTCTTGTTTTATTTACAAGCACCATCGGGAATAAGCCTCCCAACAATAATCCAAACATAATCATGTCAGTAAATAGTAGTCAACCCTTTGTGGCATTGGCCTTATTCAATTGAATAGCCAGTGACAACAATGGGGCTGACTAATTGAACTAATTCTAAATTGAGAAAAAAATTCAGATGCTCAAGAATGAGTTTCTGGACAAAGAAGTTATTGTAGATGAAACTTATAAGAATATCCTTAAGGCTTACCCTAATACCACCTTTGATCCAGAATATTCTTCTGTTAAAATCTATTTAAATGAAATGAGATCTTATTTGTCAGATTTGAAAACCCATGGATTTGACTTTCTGGAATCAGGAACTGCTGGTCATTCCCTCATTATCCATATAATTTTTAATAAACTTCCTGTGGTAGTGAAAAAGGAATTCATTCATGTATTAGACAAGAATTACACTAGCATAACTGAAATACTAGATAATTACCATAGAGTCATCACTACCTTAAGTAAAACTTCTTCTGTAAGACCAAAGACTTTTGGTAAAGCCAGCTATAAGCCACATCATACTGATTTCCAACCTTCCAAAGCTTTTCGAGAAATTGAAGGTTTTAAAGGAACACTTCAAAACTTTAAGAATACCTCCTCTAAATTAACGTGTAAATTATGTGGAGGGCATGGACATTCCTTAGGGCAATGCAATAACTTCACTAATTATGAAGCTAAGATAGCCAGGTTAAATGAGCTTTCCTTGTGTACCAGATGTGCTGGCTCTGGGCACAATGAGCATAATTGTTTCGGAAAGCAAGGTAAACTCAGATATGAGTGTAGAAACTGCCATGTTAAAGAACACATAACTCCTCTATGCCCATCTGCTCTTAAAGAAGACAAATTTAAATATCAAATGCAGACAAATGTTAGCCTATGTTTGGCTCAGAGAAGTTTTGATTCATGCCATATGCTTCCAACCATGACCTAAACCCTAAAGAATGGCAAAATGATGAGACAAGTTAGGTGCCTAGTAGATACTGGTAGCCAAAGATCATATATCTCTGAGTCTGTAGCACAAGACCTGTGTCCTAATGTAAGTGAACTGTTTTCTTTGGAATGTGATGTGAGTACATACATCGGAGAATAAACTAAGGTTTTCAAGCAAATGAGTACAGGGATCAAGTTACATGATCGCATTGCCTTCGTTCCTCTATTGGTAGACAAGACCTTAGATATTAAATTTTATGTCCCTGGAATGAATGCAGTCATAAATAAATTCAAACTGAATAACATGAAATTGCTAGATGACTATTTCTATGAACCTGTAACTCATGAACACATCCAGGTGGATATGCTGTTGGGAATAGATGTTTTACAAAACATGACATCTGTATCATGGCAGGAAAAATTAGGTGGCAGTTGTTTAGTAATGCACCATAAAGCAGCACCTATAGGTAATGTCTTCAACTTTCTAGCACCTGCAGAGAGACAGTTTGTAATGCGACTTCTAGCTAAAAAAGATGAAGCTAAATTATGCAGTAAAACTAAGACCATGGTTAATGCAGTGATGGATCCTTTAAAGTCATACTATAACCCATTGAACATTTATTAGAGGATACAGATGTAGAAAACGGACTAGAACACCTTTTCAGCTTCGAATCAATGGGAATAAAAACCACGGAAGCAGATTTAGTCTCCCTTGAGAGTGAGCAAATAAAGAAGTTTGAGGAAGGACTTTCTTTCAAAGATGGTCATTATAATGTGGAACTGCCATGGTATCAAGATAAAATAGAATCTGTGCCATCTAATCATTTTGTTGCTTTAAAGGTGCTGGATAGGACTTTGGATTACTTAAAAAGAAAAAATTTACTGGAAAATTATCAGGCTGTATTTGATCAACAGTTGGATGATGGCATAATAGAAAAAATTTAAGTAAAACCTGCACAGTATTATGAAAAGATCTGGATCCCTCATAGACCAGTCATCAAAATGGAAGAACAGGTTACCACTAAGATCAGGCCTGTCTTCAATTGCTCTTTGAAAACGAACAAAGATTTACCATCCTTGAATGAGGCTGCTTACCCAGGTGTTGATCTTATGAACAGCATTCTTCACTTACTTTTTTATTTTCGAACCAATAAGTTGGTCATGTTAAGTGATGTCAAACAAGCCTTTTTAATGATCAAATTAAAGGATGAAGTAGACCAAAATAGATTTTGTTTCTTTTGGAATAGAGGAAATAAGTTAGTAACTTACAGGTTCAAGACTATAGTTTTTGGATTTACATCTTCTCCTTTCATGTTACATTATGTAATGAGACACCATGCTAATACCTTTCCTGATGACAAATTGAGTAAAATTTTGGCTAATATTTTTTATGTGGACAATTTGATTGTGACAGGAAATGAAACTAATGAAATGCAAGAGTTGTATCATCTGGCATATGAGAGAATGAAAGCAGGTGGATTTACCTTGAGATCTTGGAATTCTAATCCAACTGAATTGAGAACCCAAATGGCTAATGATGGAAGGTTAGTAGAACATACTAGTGAGGAAGAGAAGGTTTTAGGATATAGATATAATGTCCAGCAAGATACAATTAACATTGCTCTTTGTAAAATAGATCCTGAAGCAAATACTAAAAGAAAAATCCTATCTCAAACATCCAAATTATTTGATCCCTTAAATTTCTCTCTTCCTGTGACCATCAGAGGTAAACTTTTGATGGAGAAAAATATGGAAGTTAGAAAAAGGTTGGGATGACACCCTGCCTGATAAAATTTGCAGTGAAATGAAAAAATTAAGTAGAGATTTAGAAATGCTGTCTGAAGTGACTTTCCCAAGACAAGCCTTAAATGAACAGAATTCATATGGGCTACATATATTGTGTGATAGTTCTGCTGAAGCATATGGGTTTGTGGCCTATGCTTTAGATGGAGAGGGTAAAAGCACATACCTACATTCTAAGTCAAAAGTAGCTCCACTAAATAAAGGAAAGGAACATAGTATTCCTACACTAGAACTTATGGCAGTAATATTAGCTTTAAAATGTTTACCTACTATTTTAGAGGCTTATAATAACATTCAAATTCAGTTCGTTAATATTTGTGTGGATGCTCAGATGGTGTTAAACTGGCTTTTGACCAAGGACACTAAAGTAAAATCTAAATTCCTAAAAAACAGAGTGTCGGAAGCTGAAGGACTGAAGTCTGAAATAAATAAGAAATTCAAAATTCCTGTAGCATACCACTATGTAAACACTGAACATAACCCTGCAGACTTAATTACCAAGGGTTTGACCTATAGCAAATATTTAGAAAAAATAAAGTTCTGGCTTGAAGGACCTCAGTGGTTGACTAATGATTACCAACTGTGGCCTCAATATCCTCTGTTGAGCATAGCACCTTCCCTAAAGAGTAAAATATGCACTACTTGTACCTCTCAAACTCCTAAAATAAATACAGGAATACTTAATATAAATAAATATTCATCTTATGAGGACTTGTTGAAGTGCACCACCTACCTATTTAAATTTCTAAGTAAAATAAAGGATTGTAACCCCCAAAAAAAGGCCTTAGAATACTGGGTTAAGGTTGCTCAGACAGAATGCTATCAAGATGAATTAACATTTTTGCAGAACCCAAGTCATGAAAATGAAAGAAATATCCCACTTCTGGTATCTAACCTTAACTTATTCCTTGATGACAGAGGCATTATAAGATCCAGAGGTAGAATTATCAAATGCCAATATTTTAAATATGAAATACACCATCCTGTGTTACTCCCTAAGGATCACAGGTTAACTAAACTCATAATAAATGATTGTCATAATAAAATGCAGGACTTAGGCATAGGAACTACATTGAATTATTTAAGGGAACAAGGGTACTGGATACCCAAGGGTAGAATGGCTGTGAAGCAGGTATTGAGCACATGCCATATATGTAAGAAGTACAATGCCTTAGCATTAAAATATCCCAAATTTACAGACATGCCCAAGCATCAAATGAACCTGGTTATACCTTTTCAGCATGTCGGGGTGGATTATACAGGCCATTTTTGGGTCAGAGATGAAAATAGTGGTCACTCGGTTAAGGTTTATGTCCTGATTTTCACATGCCTTAACATTAGAGCTGTCCACTTCGAATTATTACCCGACATTTCCACTAAGAATTTTTTGTTAGCCTTCCATAGATTTTGCAACCGCTACTCTATTCCACATTACTTGTACAGTGATAATGCCAAAGCTCTTCTGAAGGGTGGCAATATATTAGAAAGTTCCCTTCAGTCCAAAGAAGTACAGGAAGAGCTGGAAAAGATTAATATCAAGCATGTAAACATTCCCTTGTACTCTGCATGGGTTGGTGCTGCATGGGAAAGATTAATAAGGGTGCTTAAGACCTGTCTGTATAAGGTAGTAGGAAGGGCTAAGTTAACATATTTTGAAATGTTGACTTCTCTATCTAACATCCAACTAGCCATAAATTCTAGACCTTTAACATACCGGTCCAGTTCTGAGGGCTTGGAGTTCATAACACCTAACTCCTTCCTGAAACTTCATGGGGACTCATCTCTGGTACTGAGGGGGGGTAATGGTGAAATATGGGTGGACGACCAAAGCCAGCCCTCCTTAGAAAAGACCATAGAAGAACAAGAACTATTCCTTGAAAGTTTAAAAAAATTGTGGTACGAAAGTTATCTCCTCAGCCTGAGAGAACACAGCAGAAACCTATACCATTGCTCTTGGGAAAATAAAATTAAAGAAGGGGATATCGTACTAATAAGATCATTAAATAAACCCAGACCCTTCTGGTTAATGGGCAGAGTATTGCAAACAATGAAAGGGCTTGATGGCAAAATAAGAACATTTCAACTTAAACAAAGTAATGGTGCAGTAGAATTTCACTCAATATGTAATCTCTATCCCCTTGAACTTACCATAACTCATGCTGGTAGAGATTCAAATAGGGCCAAAGAAGACACCCCTAATGATGTAACCCCAGTCCGGAGCGGAGGTGACAATCTCAGGGGTGCCAGGCCAAAAAGGAAGGCTACTGATAGATCTAATAAGATGCTTAGGGATGATTTAGAGTACTTGTAAATATGATGCTTAGGGATGATTTAGAGTACTTGTAAATATGATGCTTAGGGATGATTTAGAGTACTTGTAAATATGATGCTTAGGGATGATTCAGAGTACTTGTAAATATAAATTTCTGCTACACCCCTGAAGGTGAGGACTTCTAGGATTTAAGTTCAAGTGTTAGTAAAAAAATGCTACCCCTTCACTGAAGGTGAGGATGTTAGCAAAAAATGCTACACCTTCACTGAAGGTGAGGAGATGAGGAAAATGCAACACCTTCACTAAAGGTGATGCAATTAATAGTATTAAGGTATTAGCTTGAGGTGGGGGTAAGGTTTAAATTTAAGACTAGGTTAAGGTGAGATAAAGTAGGTTAGTATGAAATGCTACACCTTTCCTAAAGGTGAGGAGTTTGGTAGGGGCATGACTATTTGGATGAGATGAGCAGCGATCTCAACCTCCCCGAGTTGCATTTCCATCTTTCTCTCTCTCTCTCTCTTACTACAGTAAATCCCCCTTTCATCTCTTCATTTAAAATAAATAAACAGATAAATTGACCTCCAGAGTAGTTACCTAATTGCGATTTGGGGAATCGCATTCTCCTCTGGGGAATATGTTAGGAATTTAACTAGGAAAAAATAAAACCAGTAAAATGCTTGTAAATAAAACAAGTATAATGCTTACAAATAAGAATATATACGAATAAATATATTTAATAATAAATAAATAAATAGTAATGTTTCCTTAGTAAATGAGACATGTAAGATCATATAGCTAATTAAGTAGTTGAAGTTTACGGGAATATAAGACAGAGGGCGTTGGTGGCGCGGTATATAAATCACGACCGGCGTTCCTCACGTTAGTCTCTCGTCAGTTTCACGTCCGTGACCAGTTAGTCTACCTCCACTACACTACCTTACTGCTCCGAATTACTACATTCGGGCCACTCAAGAGAACTTTTTGCCTTGAAACCACCACCTTCTGCTACCTCAGCTGAGTAGTATTATATTTTAGAACTTAGATGTGCTAGGCAATTTTGTTGCAACAACTTTGAGCCGTACGCATGTCTGTGTGATTGAAATAAGTGCTGCTTGGCTAGTTAGGGCAGCCATGTAACCACTGCCCAGTGCAGGTGAGGGTGGTTTCTTCTTTTATGATTCTCTTGGGTGCTAAACTTTTGTGGAGGGTCACTGCAATTTTTTACCTTTTCACAATAGCCTTTCTATAGAATACTGGATACAATATAAGGATAAATGTGATGTGAGTATTGGGAGCCATGCATTAACTGTCCATAGACCAATTATTGCCTTCTATGCGTTATGGGTATTTCAGTCTGAAGTAGCATTATGAATGATATACGTAGATAGATTTCATTGTACATTTTGTGATTATGAAAGCAGGCATTTTAGGAGACTTGTACTGCATTATAGGTATGGCCATGCATTGAATCCTGGGTTCAGGTTGCAGTGCAGTCAGTATACATGGATGTCCAAGGACTTACTCTAATGTTAGGTGCTGGCTTCATCATATCAAATTCAAACAGCCAGATTTTCACAATGTATCTGTTAATGATGCATTACTTAATGATGATACAGTACTTAATGAAGTAGATAGGCCTGCTGAAAATGTCCAGGGCCAACCAAACATTCCAGAACTCCCGGAAGAAAATCCAAGGCCAGTATTAGATTTTGAGAAAATTGTAGCCAACATGTTACTTGCATTCCGTGAAGAACAAAAAATTCCAACCATTTCATGTGCTTATGCAGCAGGAAAAATACAGGAACTAATGAATGTCTCACACTCAGAGTTTGTTGATAAAATTAAGCAAGTACTTATAAATGGAGGAGTAGAAGTAAATAATATTCCTGGCTTAAGTCAAATATTCCATTCCCAGTCCAGTGCTGCTAATGCTTGTGAAATGTTTGCACAAGGTAAAAAAATAGATCGTTATGTGCGTCAGAGTCCAGATTTCATTTCACCTGTTGAGTATGTATTAGGAGTAGGAAGCAGTGGAAAGCCTGAAACTGTTCAGTATATCCCAATATTGGATACCCTTAAATGTCTCCTTAAGCATGAGGATGTCTTAGGACAAGCCTCACTTGACCACGTAGTTAGAGATATTTCTGACGGTACAAAAGTTAGAGGAAATTCTTTCTTTCATGAAAATCCCCATGGTTTGCAGATCCTCTTGTATCATGATGATTTTGAAGTTTCAAATCCCCTAGGTAACAAAGTTAAAAAGTATAAAATCAGTGCCTTTTACTTTGTTCTCGGGAATCTGGACCCTAAATATAGATCAAGGTTGTCTCTTATACCTCTGGTACTTTTGTGTAAGGGAAGCTATTTACAAAAATATGGCATAGATGCAGTGTTAACACCACTCATCAAAGACCTAAGAATCTTGGAAACTGATTGGATTACTCTTCACTTTCAAAATCAGAGAATTACCTTGCATGGAACACTAGTTGCTGCAGTGGCAGATTATTTAGGAGCTCATGTTTTAGGTAACTTTTTTCAAAAATTTTCGACAAGTTTACGCCTCTGTAGATTTTGCAATGCAACAAGAGATACTTTACCAGTGACATTCCATGAAAAAGGTTTCACTTTAATAACACCTGAAGCTCACGATGAACAGGTTAAACGGATTGAACAAATGCCTCATCTAGCACCAGTTTATGGCTTCAAAGGCAAATGTTCCTTAAATCAACTTCAACATTTTCATGTAATTCACGGCCTTCCCTTTGATATTGCTCATGATATACTGGAAGGTTTGGTGCCTGAAGTTATTGGTAATGTTATTTGTTCTCTAGTTTTTGATGGACACATAAATTTGGCGACAATTAATGAAAGAATTCTCAGTTTCCCTTTTGCAGAAAGTGAAAAAAATAACAAACCACAGCCATTCAGTAATACCCTTACAAATTTTAAGGTCAAACTTACAGCTGCTGAGGCATCGTGCTTAATCCGGCTGTTACCACTAATGATTGGTGATAAGATTCCACCTAACAATCCTTCATGGAATATTCTCTTGGACCTATCAGATGTTGTAGAATTAATCTTTGCTCATGAATTTTCAAGTGCTGATCTACTATATATGCAAGAGAGAATAGAGACTTTCCATTCAGATTATCATGCACTATTTCCAGAGACAAAAATGAAGCCAAAAGGTCATAATACTTTGCATTATGGTACTCTGATAAAAATGTTTGGAACATTGTGTCATTTATGGACCTTAAGATTTGAGTCAAAACATTCTTACTTTAAGGAGTTGATTCACAGGACAAAAAACAGAATTAATATCTGCAAATATTTTGCATACAGACATCAATCATATCAGTCATTGATTATGCAGAGAGAAAATATTTTAGAGTCAGAATGCAATACTACTGGTAGTGAAATTGTGCAAATTCAGCTTCTTCCACCTAAAATAGGTAACTTGTTGCAGCCTTTGTTAGGACACAAACTACAGGTGGTTCAAGCAGGATCCATGACTGTAGAAGGGACAAAGTATACTGTAAATGGGTGTGTCATCACATCCATTGCACAAGACTACTACAAGTTTGGAAAGATATGTAACATATATCTTGTTGGAGGTATTAGCTATATAGTTTGCCAAGATCTTGGTACAGTCCAATATTGTAAACATTTCCACGCATATTTGGTTGAGTTTCTTTATAGCTACTCACTCTACAAACCTCATGAATTGTTAGATTACCATCCCTTGGGTATCTATACTATTGAAGAACAACACTATGTTACCTTAAAGTATCACGTGAGATACTAAGACGCTGAAACACCTACTACCTAATAATAAGAAATATTTTACAGTACAGTACATTACCTATATCCTAGAGCTGGCTGGCACCATCTTCATCCTAAGCATCACTTACCTATATAGCCTACTGTGCTTTGTGGATATCTATATGATGTCTGGTAATTGCTTAAAGATTATTGAACAGTCTGTCACTTTTATATGTCTAAGCTTACTAATGAAATACCATATAACATTAAGCTGTTGTATTATAAATATTATTGTGGTATGTTATAATCGAGTCCGGACGAGTCGCCCCACATGCAAAGTCGCCCCAACAAACTCACCCCATGATATATCATTTCACCTCTTCCTTGCAGGTGTGTGTGTGTGTGTAATTCACCAAATTCCGCTAGAGGCCTAACGACCTGATTCCCCAAGGTCTGTTGCAGGCTAACTACCAGCCAGTCTTTCACTCATTCACTGACCAACTACGAAACACACACATTCACTTAAGCGCTCTCTACTCGCTCGCCGCTTTGCTGCATTGTCTCCTTTGTGTGTGTCATATCTGTTGTGCATAGAAAAGCCAGCAACCGCCCATCAAGCTTTCCTGGGACTCCAGCATGTGGGGCGACTGGGTTGGGGCGACTTGACTAAGAAGCGTTATTATTAGTATTCTTAACTTTACAAACTTTGTTATGACATATCAGTTTTAAGTACCATTTAGCATTAAGCTATTGTGTTACAGATAGTACTGTACTGTAGTTCGTTATAATTAGTAACTACTCGAAACTTTATATACTGTAGGTACCGTATGTACTTCTTAACTTGATTTATGTAAAAGCTATTAATGTCTACTGCATAACTAACTTAATGAAATTGTTATTAGATTTAAGGTACAGTATGAATTAGGCATGGCTCTCCCATATCGCATCCAGTGTGTAGGGAAGAAGAAAATTATAAAGGTGGAAGAAAAGCAGCAAGTGGACGCAGCCATTATCAAGGAGTTTGCACTCAACCAGGAAACTGAGTTGTCACTGCAGTATTTTGATGCTGCTTGGGAAGACTGGGTTGATGTGGACAACCTGGATCAGCTGCCAGAAAGGGAAAAATTACAGGCCACTGTTTTTATCATTATGCAAGATGAAGAGTTGACCAGTGAACTGGTTAACTCTGCTACACTCATTAGGTGAGTACTTTATGATTGAGACATTACTTAAGTTAGACTTGACTTTGTAAAACTTTAATGCAGTTTCTATTGGTGGTAGTAAATTGATTCAATGAGATAAGCATACTGTGTGTGGTATGAATATTATTAAATTCTTTGGATTTTATGTCCTTTTTAGCTCTGATCTAGTGGCTGATCAACTACAGTCAAGTGGCCCTGTCAGCATAGAGTCCGCTCCAAGTGATTGTTCACACTCATCTCAGCATGGGAGCCATTGGCCAATTCCTTTCCCAATAAAGGAAACAATGTTCAGGAGAACAGTATGGGACAATCTCACCAAGAAAGTCCCTCTGAATCAAGTAGAAAGGGGCTACGTTTTAGATGGTCTCTATGAGGAGTGTGTCCGATACTGTATGTACGTAGTTTAAAATATTCACATGTCTTTTTGTACTTCTGAAATAGCTAATGAAAACTATATACAATACCACAATAACAGTAGTACAGTGGTACCTCTTAATTCAAACTTAATTAGTTCCTTTTGGCTGTTCGAATTGCGAAAATTTGAATTTGGAAGCATTTTTTACCATTGAAGTTAATGTAAAACCATTTAGTCTGTTCCAATTTACTTTAAATAAAAAAAATACTACACTCAACCCCACCTATTGCGAGAATTGTCTTCCAGGGGATGAAATGTTAGACTAAATTTCTTGCATGCATAATATGTTTTTCTCAAATCAACTCTGTTTTTTCCAGGTATTTGGATACATTCAAATACAAGCTTGTCCTGACCAGCCTCCTGGAAACTTTTCCATATCTTCAAGAGGATCTGTCCAGTGATGATGCTCTAGTAAGTAACCTTCATTTTTGTAAGTGGTTGCCATAGTTCTCAATATCCAAGTAAAAGCCCATAGCAGTAGTAATATGTGTCTATATTGCCTTTTTATGTACTGCAGGGACTGTGGAAGCACAGGCTGCGAAATAAGTTAAAAAACAACAGAAGGAGAAGAGACCATGCACAGCCGGAGGTACAGGCCAAGAAAAGAAAGGGAGCTGAAGCCGAAGCTCTTCCCCCAAACACTGGCCCAGTTAATATCTGGAATATTGGAAACTTCCTTCCACCAAGACCCTCTTCCGAGGATGATGCCTCAATTAAAAAGCACATTATGCTGCTTAAAGAACCACACAAAAAACTAGAAGGGAAACGGGATGCATCTAGTATTGCAGACGCTATGCTCACAACGTTAAGCGAAAGACGTTCTCTGATTGTTACCAGATGTGAGAGGTTGCAGGATGTGCAAGTGGAATACCCTATTCTCTTCAGTGAAAATGAGGTGTGTTCTTAGAATTGCTATAAAACTAATATAGAATGTCACCAGCATCTCTACTGTCATTTGCATCTCGGTACTCCTTTAATTTACCATGTGACAAATAGTGTACATCATGGTGGTCTTTCTCTCATAACCAAAGCCATGACTGCAACACCTGTACATTCTATCAGGCCACTGCACCAAACCTAAATCTTTCCCTTGATTCAGACTGGTCTCAGTTACATAGACATAACATAGCAAGTACTTCCAAATCTTCTTCAGCCACTGTATATATATATGCTACAAATATTTACATGCCCAATGTTTAACAGATGATCGCAGAATTCAACCGAATCCTTGGTTGTGACACTCAGAAGAATTTTTGTGAAGGTCTAGAAAAGTACAGCGCTGCAATTACTAGACTCCCTCCCCTGAAGGAAGAGCACCCCAGCATTCAGGAGTTCAGGATAAAGGCAATGTCTTCCACAAAAGCAGAGAGAGAGAGAAAATGTAAGTACAGAACTGATTAGATGTACACTTGCAGCATGGTGTGTGTGTATATATATATATATATATATATATATATATATATATATATATATATATATATATATATATATATATATATATATATATATATATATACAGTACACACACACACACACACACACATATATATATTTGGGTAGGAGGCCATTCTGTATACATGTTTTATTAAAGTCTACAGCAGTAACTGCATTATTGAGTTTATATGAGGTTTTCTCTATCCTCCGGATGAGAGAACGTAAGTTCTGGTTTACTGAGTTTAGGAGATTTCCAAAATCCATTAGAATTCTCTTTTAGTAGCAGGTGGGGGTGTTGTTTGCCTTTTTCTCAAGATATCTTTCGGTCTCTCTTGGACCATCTTCAGGAGAGGAGTGAAGAAGGTGGGTCGGTGGCGCTGTTTATCTGCGCCAGGAGCGGACGTGGGACGGACTCAGCGTCGGCGGGTATGTGGACCAATCACAGCGCGCGCTGGTCTTCCTCGGAGTTAGTAGCACTCCTGCGTTGTGACGGTAAACAGGATGCGGGGAGCAGCTGGATGCTAATTGTAGGTTTTATGGAGTTGATGTAGACCGATTCAGCCATTCTGAGTCGGGTTACGTATTTTTCTTTATGAAGTGCGGGGATGTTTTCTTCAATGTATTTTCGGGAGACGGATGTATTGTGTTTGGCGAGGTAGTGGCGTTTGATAGCTCCGTCTTGTAGGTGAGCTGTGATGCGTTTTGAGAGGGTGGTGATGGTAGACCCGATGTACAAGGAAGGTCGGTGACTGCAGTCGCCATACTTGCATGTAAACTGGTACACGAGGCTCACATCTTGTAGCGGGGAAGTAGGGGGGAGGCAGTTGTTCTTTATGATTAGGCTTGATGTGCGTCTAGTCTTGTAATAAATGATGAGCTTGAGTTCTGCAGTGGGCTCAACGGGTTTGACGTTATTTTGTACAATTTTCTTGAGTGATTTTTCGTCGGCTTTGTAGGATGAAGACATATGGTTATTGTAGTAAAGATGGATATTGTGGGGGGTGTCTTGCTCTTCATCTTGAACGATGTAGTGGTTCATGCGGTGTCTGATGACATCATCTATCTCCTCTTTTGAGTAACCATTGTTGGTGAGGACTTGGGAGATGCTTTTGAGTTCTTTATCTGTTGTGGTCCATGAAGAGCAGTGAGTGAAGGCACGCTTGACAAAGGAGTTTATGACACTACGGCGGTATTTGTCAGGGCATTCGCTGGCGGCGTTGAGGCAGAATCCGAGGTTTGTGGCTTTAACGAAGACCTCGGTCGAGAAGCTGTTTTCGTGGCGGTGTACCATTACGTCGAGAAAAGGAAGTTGCTGTTCTTCTTCTATCTCATGTGTGAAGTTGAGGGCGGAATTGTTTTTAAAAATGTCTATGAGTTGCGTGACGTGTTCTTCACTGGAAGCGTTGATGAAGATGTCATCGATGTAGCGTGCGTAAAGTGGTGGTTTCAGGTCGGGATGTTGAGAGAAGATTTTCTCTTCTAGCGACCCCATGTAGAAGTTGGCAAAGAGCACACCTAAAGGTGAACCCATGGCGACTCCGTCAACTTGCACGTACATTTCTCCATCGGGGCCGTAAAACGGGACTTCTTTGGTGCAGGCTTGTAGTAACAGGCGTAGTGAGTTCTCTTGAATAGGGAAGGGGGCTTCATTGGAGTGGTACAGTTTATTGCAGATGAGATCAATGGTTTCGTCGACAGGAACTTTAGTGAAGAGGGATTCGACGTCCATAGAAGCGATGAGACTTGAAGGCCTTGATCCTCTGAGGATGTCAAGAAATTCTTGCGATGACTTGATGCTTTGTGATGCAGGGGTGAACGGAGTGAGGATGTTGTTAAGACACGTGGCAAGGTTGTAAGTAACGGCGGGGATTTGACTGATAATGGGTCGGAGAGGGTTGCCGCGTTTGTGGGTCTTCACATTTCCATAGGCGTATCCCAACTTGTGATAGCCTTCGATGAGTGGGAGCTTGATGGAGTTCGGAGTCTTGTTTTTTTCACGGATGATGCGGTTGAGCCTGGTCTTGATGTCGTTCGTGGGGTTCTTAGTGATGGACTTGAACTTGGTTTGGTCGTGTAGAATGGTCTTCATCTTGCCCATATATTCCTCTTTATCGAGGATGACAAATATGGAAGATTTGTCAGCTTTTCTTATTACAATTTCTTCGTTTTCTTTCAGTTCTTTGGCTGCTGCTTTAAGTGCTGGAGTGAGGAGTGGACTGTGATGACGGCCTCTGGTTGTATTAGCTTCTCTAATGAACTCCGCTTGGAGGTCGGGGGAAGTGGTGACTTTTTTGTTCTTTTCTAGTTGTTCAATATTGTCCAGGAGAATTTCTAGTTCGATGCGCTTGGCGTGAGGTTTGGGTTTACTGATGTAATGGCAGTTTACTCCATATATATATATATATATATATATATATATATATATATATATATATATATATATAT
>JAHFWG010000262.1:134794-151695 GCA_020233015.1 Callinectes sapidus | reverse complement strand
ACGCCGCCAGCGAATGCCCTGACAAATACCGCCGTAGTGTCATAAACTCCTTTGTCAAGCGTGCCTTCACTCACTGCTCTTCATGGACCACAACAGCTAAAGAACTCAAAAGAATCTCCCAAGTCCTCACCAACAATGGTTACTCAAAAGAGGAGATAGATGATGTCATCAGACACCGCATGAACCACTACATCGTTCAAGATGAAGAGCAAGACACCTCCCACAATATCCATCTTTACTACAAGAACCATATGTCTTCATCCTACAAAGCCGACGAAAAATCACTCAAGAAAATTGTACAAAATAACGTCAAACCCGTTGAGCCCACTGCAGGACTCAAGCTCATCATTTATTACAAGACTAGACGCACATCAAGCCTAATCATAAAGAACAACTGCCTCCCCCCTACTTCCCCGCTACAAGATGTGAGCCTCGTGTACAAGTTTACATGCAAGTATGGCGACTGCAGTCACCGCCCTTCCTTGTACATCGGGTCTACCATCACCACCCTCTCAAAACGCATCACAGCTCACCTACAAGCCGGAGCTATCAAACGCCACTACCTCGCCAAACACAATACATCCGTCTCCCGAAAATACATTGAAGAAAACATCACCGCACTTCATAAAGAAAAATACGTAACCCGACTCAGAATGGCTGAATCGGTCTACATCAACTCCATAACACCTACAATTAGCATCCAGCTGCTCCCCGCATCCTGTTTACCGTCACAACGCAGGAGTGCTACTAACTCCGAGGAAGACCAGCGCGCGCTGTGATTGGTCCACATACCCGCCGACGCTGAGTCCGTCCCACGTCCGCTCCTGGCGCAGATAAACAGCGCCACCGACCCACATTCTTCACTCCTCTCCTGAAGATGGTCCAAGAGAGACCGAAAGATATCTTGAGAAAAGGGCAAACAACACCCCCACCTGCTACTAAAAGAGAATTCTAATGGATTTTGGAAATCTCCTAAACTCAGTAAACCAGAACTTACGTTCTCTCATCCGGATGATAGAGAAAACCTCATATAAACTCAATAATGCAGTTACTGCTGTAGACTTTAACAAAACATGTATACAGAATGGCCTCCTACCCAAATATATATATATATATATATATATATATATATATATATATATATATATATATATATATATATATATATATATATATATATACACACACACCATGCTGCAAGTGTACATTTAACCAGTTCTGTACTTACATTTTTTCTCTCTCTCTCTGCTTTTGTGTAAGACATTGCCTTTATCCTGAACTCCTGAATGATGGGGTGCTCTTCCTTCAGGGGAGGGAGTCTAGTAATTGCAGCGCTGTGCTTTTCTAGACCTTCACAAAAATTCTTCTGAGTGTCACAACCCAGGATTGGGTTGAATTCTGCGATCATCTGTTAAACATAGGGCATGTAAATATTTGTAGCATATATATACAGTGGCTGAAGAAGATTTGGAAGTACTTGCTATGTCTATGTCTATGTAACTGAGACCAGTCTGAATCAAGGGAAAGATGTAGGTTTGGTGCAATGGCCTGATAGAATGTACAGGTGTTGCAGTCATGGCTTTGGTTATGAGAGAAAGACCACCATGATGTACACTATTTGTCACATGGTAAAATAAAGGAGTACAGAGATGCAAATGACAGTAGAGATGCTGGTGACATTCTATATTAGTTTTATAGCAATTCTAAGAACACACCTCATTTTCACTGAAGACAATAGGGTATTCCACTTGCACATCCTGCAACCTTGCAAGTCTTGTAACAATCAGGGAACGTCTTTCGCTTAACGTTGTGAGCATAGCGTCTGCAATAATAGATGCATCCCGTTTCCCTTCTAGTTTTTTGTGTTGTTCTTTAAGCAGCATAATGTGCTTTTTCATTGAGGCATCATCCTCGGAAGAGGGTCTTGGTGGAAGGAAGTTTCCAATATTCCAGATATTAACTGGGCCAGTGTTTTGGGGAAGAGCTTCGGCTTCAGCTCCTTTTCTTTTCTTGGCCTGTACCTCCGGCTGTGCATGGTCTCTTCTCCTTCTGTTGTTTTTGAACTTGTTTCGCAGCCTGTGCTTCCACAGTCCCTGCAGTACATAAAAAGGCAATATAGCCACATATTACTACTGCTATGGGCTTTTACTTGGATATTGAGAACTCTGGCAACCACTTACAAAAATGAAGGTTACTTACTAGAGCATCATCACTGGACAGCCCCTCTTGAAGATATGGAAAAGTTTCCAGGAGGCTGGTCAGGACAAGCTTG
Source organism: Callinectes sapidus (assembly GCA_020233015.1). Lineage (NCBI taxonomy): Eukaryota > Metazoa > Arthropoda > Malacostraca > Decapoda > Portunidae > Callinectes > Callinectes sapidus. The sequence continues at coordinate 149,423 of JAHFWG010000262.1, read as the reverse complement.
TATTTGAATGTATCCAAATACCTGGAAAAAACAGAGTTGATTTGAGAAAAACATATTTTGCATTCAAGAAATTTAGTCTAACATTTCATCCCCTGGAAGACAATGCTCGCAATAGGTGGGGTTGAGTGTAGTATTTTTTTATTTAAAGTAAATTGGAACAGACTAAATGGTTTTACATTAACTTCAATGGTAAAAAATGCTTCCAAATTCGAATTTTCGCAATTCGAACAGCCAAAAGGAACTAATTAAGTTTGAATTAAGAGGTACCACTGTACTACTGTTATTGTGGTATTGTATATAGTTTTAATTAGCTATTTCAGAAGTACAAAAAGACATGTGAATATTTTAAACTACTTACATACAGTATCGGACACACTCCTCATAGAGACCATCTAAAACGTAGCCCCTTTCTACTTGATTCAGAGCGACTTTCTTGGTGAGCTTGTCCCATACTGTTCTCCTGAACATTGTTTCCTTTATTGGGAAAGGAATTGGCCAATGGCTCCCATGCTGAGATGAGTGTGAACATTCACTTGGAGCGGACTCTATGCTGACAGGGCCACTTGACTGTAGTTGATCAGCCACTAGGTCAGAGCTAAAAAGGACATAAAATCCAAAGAATTTAATAATATTCATACCACACACAGTATGCTTATCTCATTGAATCAATTTACTACCACCAATAGAAACTACATTAAAGTTTTACAAAGTCAAGTCTAACTTAAGTAATGTCTCAATCATAAAGTACTCACCTAATGAGTGTAGCAGAGTTAACCAGATCACTGGTCAACTCTTCATCTTGCATAATGATAACAACAGTGGCCTGTAATTTTCCCCTTTCTGGCAGCTGATCCAGGTTGTCCACATCAACCCAGTCTTCCCAAGCAGCATCAAAATCCTGCAGTGACAACTCACTTTCCTGGTTGAGTGCAAACTCCTTGATAATGGCTGCGTGCACTTGCTGCTTTTCTTCCACCTTTATAATTTTCTTCTTCCCTACACACTGGATGCGATATTGGAGAGCCATGCCTAATTCATACTGTACCTTAAATCGAATAACAATTTCATTAAGTTAGTTATGCAGTAGACATTAATAGCTTTTACATAAATCAAGTTAAGAAGTACATACGGTACCTATATAAAGTTTCGAGTAGTTACTAATTATACCGAACTACAGTACAGTACTATCTGTAACACAATAGCTTAATGCTAAATGGTACTTAAAACTGATATGTTGTCATAACAAGGTTTGTAAAGTTAAGAATACTAATAATAACGCTTCTTAGTCAAGTCGCCCCAACCCAGTCGCCCCACATGCTGGAGTCCCAGGAAAGCTTGATGGGCGGTTGCTGGCTTTTCTATGCACAACATATATGGCACACACAAAAGAGACAATGCAGCAAAGCGGCGAGCGAGTAGAGAGCGCTTAAGTGAATGTGTGTGTTTCGTAGTTGGTCAGTGAATGAGTGAAAGACTGGCTGGTAGTTAGCCTGCAACAGACCTTGGGGAATCAGGTCGTTAGGCCTCTAGCGGAATTTGGTGAATTACACACACACACACACCTGCAAGGAAGAGGTGAAATGATATATCATGGGGTGAGTTTGTTGGGGCGACTTTGCATGTGGGGCGACTCGTCCGGACTCGATTATAACATACCACAATAATATTTATAATACAACAGCTTAATGTTATATGGTATTTCACTAGTAAGCTTAGACATATAAAAGTGACAGACAGTTCAATAATCTTTAAGCAATTACCAGACATCATATAGATATCCACAAAGCACAGTAGGCTATATAGGTAAGTGATGCTTAGGGTGAAGATGGTGCCATCCAGCTCTAGGATATACTGTAAGTAATGTACTGTACTGTAAAATATTTCTTATTATTAGGTATTAGGTGTTTCAGCGTCTTAGTATCTCACGTGATACTTTAAGGTAACATAGTGTTGTTCTTCAATAGTATAGATACCCAAGGGATGGTAATCTAATAATTCATGAGGTTGGTAGAGTGAGTAGCTATCAAGAAACTCAACCAAATATGCGTGGAAATGTTTACAATATTGAACTGTACCAAGATCTTGGCAAACTATATAGCTAATACCTCCAACTAGATATATGTTACATATCTTTCCAAACCTGTAGTAGTCTTGTGCAATGGATGTGATGACACACCCATTTACAGTATACTTTGTCCCTTCTACAGTCATGGATCCTGCTTGAACCACCCGTAGTTTGTTTCCTAACAAAGGCTGCAACAAGTTACCTATTTTAGGTGGAAGAAGCTGAATTTGCACAATTTCACTACCAGTAGTATTGCATTCTGACGCTAAAATATTTTCTCTCTGCATAATCAATGACTGATATGATTGATGTCTGTATGCAAAATATTTGCAAATATTAATTCTGTTTTTTGTCCTGTGAATCAACTCCTTAAAGTAAGAATGTTTTGACTCAAATCTTAAGGTCCATAAATGACACAATGGTCCAAACATTTTTATCAGAGTACCAGAATGCAAAGTATTATGACCTTTTGGCTTCATTTTTGTCTCTGGAAATAGTGCATGATAATCTGAATGGAAAGTCTCTATTCTCTCTTGCATATATAGTATATCAGCACTTGAAAATTCATGAGCAAAGATTAAGTCTACAACATCTGATAGGTCCAAGAGAATATTCCATGAAGGATTGTTAGGTGGAATCTTATCACCAATCATTAGTGGTAACAGCCGGATTAAGCACCATGCATCAGCAGCTGTAAGTTTGACCTTAAAATTTGTAAGGGTATTACTGAATGGCTGTGGTTTGTTATTTTTTTCACTTTCTGCAAAAGGGAAACTGAGAATTCTTTCATTAATTGTCTCCAAATTTATGTGTCCATCAAAAACTAGAGAACAAATAACATGACCAATAACTTCAGGCACCAAACCTTCCAGTATATCATGAGCAATATCAAAGGGAAGGCCGTGAATTACATGAAAATGTTGAAGTTGATTTAAGGAACATTGGCCTTTGAAGCCATAAACTGGTGCTAGATGAGGCATTTGTTCAATCCGTTTAACCTGTTCATCGTGAGCTTCAGGTGTGCTTAAAGTGAAACCTTTTTCATGGAATGTCACTGGTAAAGTATCTCTTGTTGCATTGCAAAATCTACAGAGGCGTAAACTTGTCGAAAATTTTTGAAAAAAGTTACCTAAAACATGAGCGCCTAAATTATCTGCCACTGCAGCAACTAGTGTTCCATGCAAGGTAATTCTCTGATTTTGAAAGTGAAGAGTAATCCCATCAGTTTCCAAGATTCTTAGGTCTTTGATGAGTGGTGTTAACACTGCATCTATGCCATATGTTTGTAAATAGCTTCCCTTACACAAAAGTACCAGAGGTATAAGAGACAACCTTGATCTATATTTAGGTTCCAGATTCCCGAGAACAAAGTAAAAGACACTGATTTTATACTTTTTAACTTTGTTACCTAGGGGATTTGAAACTTCAAAATCATCATGATACAAGAGGATCTGCAAACCATGGGGATTTTCATGAAAGAAAGAATTTTCTCTAACTTTTGGACCGTCAGAAATATCTCTAACTACATGGTCAAGTGAGGCTCTGTTACCAAAATCTTGTCCTAAGACATCCTCATGCTTAAGGACACATTTAAGGGTATCCAATATTGGGATATACTGAACAGTTTCAGGCTTTCCACTGCTTCCTACTCCTAATACATACTCAACAGGTGAAATGAAATCTGGACTCTGACGCACATAACGATCTATTTTTTTACTTTGTGCAAACATTTCACAAGCATTAGCAGCACTGTACTGGGAATGGAATATTTGACTTAAGCCAGGAATATTATTTACTTCTACTCCTCCATTTATAAGTACTTGCTTAATTTTATCAACAAACTCTGAGTGTGAGACCTTAATTAGTTCCTGTATTTTTCCTGCTGCATAAGCACATGAAATGGTTGGAATTTTTTGTTCTTCACGGAATGCAAGTAACATGTTGGCTACAATTTTCTCAAAATCTAATACTGTCCTTGGATTTTCTTCCTGGAGTTCTGGAATGTTTGGTTGGCCCTGGACATTTTCAGCAGGCCTATCTACTTCATTAAGTACTGTATCATCATTAAGTAATGCATCATTAACAGATACAGTGTGAAAATCTGGATGTTTGAATTTGATATGATGAAGCCAGCACCTAACATTAGAGTAAGTCCTTGGACATCCATGTATACTGACTGCACTGCAACCTGAACCCAGGATTCAATGCATGGCCATACCTATAATGCAGTACAAGTCTCCTAACATGCCTGCTTTCATAATCACAAAATGTACAATGAAATCTATCTACGTATATCATTCATAATGCTACTTCAGACTGAAATACCCATAACGCATAGAAGGCAATAATTGGTCTATGGACGGTTAATGCATGGCTCCCAATACTAACATCACATTTATCCTTATATTGTATCCAGTATTCTATAGAAAGGCTATTGTGAAAAGGTAAAAAATTGCAGTGACCCTCCACAAAAGTTTAGCACCCAAGAGAATCATAAAAGAATAAACCACCCTCACCTGCACTTGGCAGTGGTTACATGGCTGCCCTAACTAGCCAAGCAGCACTTATTTCAATCACACAGACATGCGTACGGCTCAAAGTTGTTGCAACAAAATTGCCTAGCACATCTAAGTTCTAAAATATAATACTACTCAGCTGAGGTAGCAGAAGTTGGTGGTTTCAAGGCAAAAAGTTCGCTTGAGTGGCCCGAATGTAGTAATTCGGAGCAGTAAGGTAGTGTAGTGGAGGTAGACTAACTGGTCACGGACGTGAAACTGACGAGAGACTAACGTGAGGAACGCCGGTCGTGATTTATATACCGCGCCACCAACGCCCTCTGTCTTATATTCCCGTAAACTTCAACTACGTAATTAGCTATATGATTTTACATGTCTCATTTACTAAGGAAACATTACTATTTATTTATTTATTATTAAATATATTTATTCGTATATATTCCTATTTGTAAGCATTATACTTGTTTTATTTACAAGCATTATACTGGTTTTATTTTTTCCTAGTTAAATTTCTAACATATTCCCCAGAGGAGATTGCGATTCCCCCAATCGCAATTAGGTAACTACTCTGGAGGTCAATTTATCTGTTTATTTATTTTAAATGAAGAGATTAAATGGGGATTTACTGTAGTAAGAGAGAGAGAGAAAGATGGAAATGCAACTCGGGGAGGTTGAGATCGCTGCTCATCTCATCCAAATAGTCATGCCCCTACCAAACTCCTCACCTTTAGGAAAGGTGTAGCATTTTATACTAACCTACTTTATCTCACCTTAACCTAGTTTTAAATGTAAACCTTACCCCCACCTCAAGCTAATACCTTAATACTATTAATTGCATCACCTTTAGTGAAGGTGTTGCATTTTCCTCATATCCTCACCTTCAGTGAAGGTGGAGCATTTTTTGCTAACATCCTCACCTTCAGTGAAGGGGTAGCATTTTTTTACTAACACTTGAACTTAAATCCTAGAAGTCCTCACCTTCATGGGTGTAGCAGAAATTTATAGTTACAAGTACTCTGAATCATCCCTAAGCATCATATTTACAAGTACTCTAAATCATCCCTAAGCATCATATTTACAAGTACTCTAAATCATCCCTAAGCATCATATTTACAAGTACTCTAAATCATCCCTAAGCATCTTATTAGATCTATCAGTAGCCTTCCTTTTTGGCCTGGCCCCCCTGAGATTGTCACCTCTGCTCCGGACTGGGGTTACATCATTAGGGGTGTCTTCTTTGGCCCTATTTGAATCTCTACCAGCATGAGTTATGGGAAGTTCAAGGGGATAGAGATTACATATTGAGTGAAATTCTACTGCACCATTACTTTGTTTAAGTTGAACTGTTCTTATTTTGCCATCAAGCCCTTTCATTGTTTGCAATACTCTGCCCATTAACCAGAAGGGTCTGGGTTTATTTAATGATCTTATTAGTACGATATCCCCTTCTTTAATGTTATTTTCCCAAGAGCACTGGTATAGGTTTCTGCTGTGTTCTCTCAGGCTGAGGAGATAACTTTCGTACCACAATTTTTTAAAACTTTCAAGGACTAGTTCTTGTTCTTCTATGGTCTTTTCTAAGGAGGGCTGGCTTTGGTCGTCCACCCATATTTCACCATTACCCCGCCTCAGTACCAGAGATGAGTCCCCATGAAGTTTCAGGAAGGAGTTAGGTGTTATGAACTCCAAGCTCTCAGAACTGGACCGGTATGTGAAAGGTCTAGAATTTATGGCTAGTTGGATGTTAGATAGAGAAGTCAACATCTCAAAATATGTTAACTTAGCCCTTCCTACTACCTTATACAGACAGGTCTTAAGCACCCTTATTAATCTTTCCCATGCAGCACCAATCCATGCAGAGTACAAGGGAATTTGTACATGCTTGATATTAATCTTTTCCAGCTCTTCCTGTACTTCTTTGGACTGAAGGGAACTTTCTAATATATTGCCACCCTTCAGAAAAGCTTTGGCATTATCATTGTACAAGTAATGTGGAATAGAGTAGCGGTTGCAAAATCTATGGAAGGCTAACAAAAAATTCTTAGTGGACATGTCGGGTAATAATTCGAATTGGACAGCTCTAATGTTAAGGCATGTGAAAATCAGGACATAAACCTTAACCGAGTGACCACTATTTTTCATCTCTGACCCAAAAATGGCCTGTATAATCCACCCCGACATGCTGAAAAGGTATAACCAGGTTCATTTGATGCTTGGGCATGTCTGTAAATTTGGGATATTTAAATGCTAAGGCATTGTACTTCTTACATATATGGCATGTGCTCAATACCTGCTTCACAGCCATTCTACCCGTGGGTATCCAGTACCCTTGTTCCCTTAAATAATTCAATGTAGTTCCTATGCCTAAGTGCTGCATTTTATTAGGACAATCATTTATTATGAGTTTAGTTAACCTGTGATCCTTAGGGAGTAACACAGGATGGTGTATTTCATATTTAAAATATTGGCATTTGCTAATTCTACCTCTGGATCTTATAATGCCTCTGTCATCAAGGAATAAGTTAAGGTTAGATACCAGAAGTGGGATATTTCTTTAATTTTCATGACTTGGGTTCTGCAAAAATTTTAATTCATCTTGATAGCATTCTGTCTGAGCAACCTTAACCCAGTATTCTAAGGCCTTCTTTTTTTGGGTTACAATCCTTTATTTTACTTAGAAATTTAAATAGGTAGGTGGTGCACTTCAACAAGTCCTCATAAGATGAATATTTATTTATATTAAGTATTCCTGTATTTATTTTAGGAGTTTGAGAGGTAAAAGCAGTGCATATTTTACTCTTTAGGGAAGGTGCTATGCTCAACAGAGGATATTGAGGCCACAGTTGGTAATCATTAGTCAACCACTGAGGTCCTTCCAGCCAGAACTTTATGTTTTCTAAATATTTGCTATAGGTCAAACCCTTGGTAATTAAGTCTGCAGGGTTATGTTCAGTGTTTACATAGTGGTATGCTACAGGCATTTTGAATTTCTTATTTATTTCAGACTTCAGTCCTTCAGCTTCCGACACGCTGTTTTTTAGGAATTTAGATTTTACTTTAGTGTCCTTGGTCAAAAGCCAGTTTAACACCACCTGAGCATCCACAAAAATATTAATGAACTGAATTTGAATGTTATTATAAGCCTCTAAAATAGTAGGTAAACAGTTTAAGGCTAATATTACTGCCATAAGTTCTAGTGTAGGAATACTATGTTCCTTTCCTTTATTTAGTGGAGCTACTTTTGACTTAGAATGTAGGTATGTGCTTGTACCCTCTCCATCTAAAGCATAGGCCACAAACCCATATGCTTCAGCAGAACTATCACAAAATATATGTAGCCCATATGAATTCTGCTCATTTAAGGCTTGTCTTGGGAAAGTCACTTCAGACAGCATTTCTAAATCTCTACTTAATTTTTCATTTCACTGCAAATTTCCTCAGGCAGGGTGTCATCCCAACCTTTTTGTAACTTCCATATTTTTCTCCATCAAAAGTTTACCTCTTATGGTCACAGGAAGAGTGAAATTTAAGGGATCAAATAATTTGGATGTTTGAGATAGGATTTTTCTTTTAGTATTTGCTTCAGGATCTATTTTACAAAGAGCAATGTTCATTGAATATTGCTGGACATTATATCTATATCCTAGAACCTTCTCTTCCTCACTAGTATGTTCTACTAATCTTCCATCATTAGCCATTTGGGTTCTCAATTCAGTTGAATTAGAATTCCAAGATCTCAATGTAAATCCACCTGCTTTCATTCTCTCATATGCCAGATGATACAACTCTTGCATTTCATTAGTTTCATTTCCTGTCACAATCAAATTGTCCACATAAAAATTATTAGCCAAAATTTTACTCAATTTGTCATCAGGAAAGGTATTAGCATGGTGTCTCATTACATAATGTAACATGAAAGGAGAAGATGTAAATCCAAAAACTATAGTCTTGAACCTGTAATTTACTAACTTATTTCCTCTCTTCCAAAAGAAACAAAATCTATTTTGGTCTACTTCATCCTTTAATTTGATCATTAAAAAGGCTTGTTTGACATCACTTAACATGACCAACTTATTGGTTCAAAAATAAAAAAGTAATTGAAGAATGCTGTTCATAAGATCAACACCTGGGTAAGCAGCTCATTCAAGGATGGTAAATCTTTGTTTGTTTTCAAAGAGCAATTGAAGACAGGCCTGATCTTAGTGGTAACCTGTTCTTCCATTTTGATGACTGGTCTATGAGGGATCCAGATCTTTTCATCATACTGTGCAGGTTTTACTTCAATTTCTTCTATTATGCCATCATCCAACTGTTGATCAAATACAGCCTGATAATTTTCCAGTAAATTTTTTCTTTTTAAGTAATCCAAAGTCCTATCCAGCACCTTTAAAGCAACAAAATGATTAGATGGCACAGATTCTATTTTATCTTGATACCATGGCAGTTCCACATTATAATGACCATCTTTGAAAGAAATTCCTTCCTCAAACTTCTTTATTTGCTCACTCTCAAGGGAGACTAAATCTGCTTCAGTGGTTTTTATTCCCATTGATTCGAAGCTGGAAAGGTGTTCTAGTCCGTTTTCTACATCTGTATCCTCTAATAAATGTTCCAATGGGTTATAGTATGACTTTAAAGGATCCATCACTGCATTAACCATGGTCTTAGTTTTACTGCATAATTTAGCTTCATCTTTTTTAGCTAGAAGTCGCATTACAAACTGTCTCTCTGCAGGTGCTAGAAAGTTGAAGACATTACCTATAGGTGCTGCTTTATTGTGCATTACTAAACAACTGCCACCTAATTTTTCCTGCCATGATACAGATGTCATGTTTTGTAAAACATCTATTCCCAACAGCATATCCACCTGGATGTGTTCATGATTTACAGGTTCATAGAAATAGTCATCTAGCAATTTCATGTTATTCAGTTTGAATTTATTTATGACTGCATTCATTCCAGGGACATAAAATTTAATATCTAAGGTCTTGTCTACCAATAGAGGAACGAAGGCAAGGCGATCATGTAACTTGATCCCTGTACTCATTTGCTTGAAAACCTTAGTTTCTTCTCCGATGTATGTACTCGCATCACATTCCAAAGAAAACAGTTCACTTACACTAGGACACAGGTCCTGTCAGAGATATATGATCTTTGGCTACCAGTATCTACTAGGCACCTAACTTGTCTCATCATTTTGCCATTCTTTAGGGTTAAGGTCATGGTTGGAAGCATATGGCATGAATCAAAACTTCTCTGAGCCAAACATAGGCTAACATTTGTCTGCATTTGATATTTAAATTTGTCTTCTTTAAGAGCAGATGGGCATAGAGGAGTTATGTGTTCTTTAACATGGCAGTTTCTGCACTCATATCTGAGTTTACCTTGCTTTCCGAAACAATGATGCTCATTGTGCCCAGAGCCAGCACATCTGGTACACAAGGAAAGCTCATTTAACCTGGCTATCTTAGCTTCATAATTAGTGAAGTTATTGCATTGCCCTAAGGAATGTCCATGCCCTCCACATAATTTACAAGTTAATTTAGAGGAGGTATTCTTAAAGTTTTGAAGTGTTCCTTTAAAACCTTCCATTTCTCGAAAAGCTTTGGAAGGTTTGAAATCAGTATGATGTGGCTTATAGCTGGCTTTACCAAAAGTCTTTGGTCTTACAGAAGAAGTTTTACTTAAGGTAGTGATGACTCTATGGTAATTATCTAGTATTTCAGTTATGCTAGGGTACTTCTTGTCTAATACATGAATGAATTCCTTTTTCACTACCACAGGAAGTTTATTAAAAATGATATGGCTAATGAGGGAATGACCAGCAGTTCCTGATTCCCGAAAGTCAAATCCATGGGTTTTCAAATCTGACAAATAAGATCTCATTTCATTTAAATAGATTTGAACAGAAGAATATTCTGGATCAAAGGTGGTATTAGGGTAAGCCTTAAGGATATTCTTATAAGTTTCATCTACAATAAATTCTTTGTCCAGAAACTCATTCTTGAGCATCTGAATTTTTTTCTCAATTTAGAATTAGTTCAATTCGTCAGCCCCATTGTTGTCACTGGCTATTCAATTGAATAAGGCCACTGCCACAAAGGGTTGACTACTATTTACTGACATGATTATGTTTGGATTATTGTTGGGAGGCTTATTCCCGATGGTGCTTGTAAATAAAACAAGAATATAGAATAATTATGAATTTTTGCCTTGAAAATATATTGTGAAAAGGTAAAAAAGGCAGTGCCCCTTCACATAAAAAATAGCACCCAAGAGAATCTAACAAAAGAGGAAACCACCCTCACCTGCACTGGACAGTCGTTACATGGCTGCCCTAACCAGCCAAGCAGCACTAATTTCAATTACACAGAAATGCGTATGGCTCAAAGTTGTTGCAACAAAATTGCCTAGCACATCTACGTTCTAAAAAATAATACTACTCAGCTGAGGTAGCAGAAGTTGGTGGTTTCAAGGCAAAAGTTCTCTTGAGTGGCCTGAATCTTGTAGTTCGGAGCAGAAAGTTATTGTTGTAGAGGTAACTGAGTTTAAAACTGACGTGAGAGATCCGAGATCCGAGATCCGAGCTGGGATAGACAGTGGGGGTGAAAGAAGAGGTGCTATTACTAGCTAGTGTAAGATAAAACGTTGGGTGAGAAAAAGAAATATAGATTAAGGACTATAGGTGGGGGGCAAACCCCCTTGCTGTTTTTAAGAATTTAGTTTTCTACTCACTATGCTCGTTCGTGGTAGTATATTGTTTGTTGTAACTTTCTATTTTGTATCTTTACCCCCTTCTTTTTATTTCTTTAGTTTTTTTTTTTTTTTGGGGGGGGTCTATTGTTATCTATTTATGTGTGTGTGTGTGTGTGTGTGTGTGTGTGTGTGTGTGTGTGTGTGTGCGCGCGCGTGCGTGCGTGTTTGTGTGTGTGTGTGTGTGTATTAGTGATTTGTTATGTGTATATAGGTTCTGGTTCGTTTCTTTTTAGTATTTTAAGTGGTTTCCTAAACCATCCGTGTTCTCTTTCTGTGTAGTTTTGTAGAATGTCAGTGTAGTGTCTGTCTTGTAGTGTTGTTTCTAATTTTTCCTTTGTTTTCTGTCCTCTCTTGTATAGTATTATGTTTATAGTGTCCATATTAGCTCGTAGGTGTAATGTCCGTGTGTTTTCTTGGTATGGGTATCTGTCATTGTATGCGAATCTGAGTGCCCTGTTCTGAGTTCTCTGCAGCTCTCTGAGTGAGCTTTTTGATAAACAGTTTAGTGGGTAGGATGGGTAAGTGAGTGCTGGGGTGAGGTAGGCTTTTACTACATGTAGCTTGATATCGGTTGGTAGCTCTGAAAATCTTTGTAGTATATTTAGTGCTGCTTGCCCTTTCTTAACATTAATTTTGGCTTGACTTGAAAAACCTTGTTTGTTTACATGTAAACCTAAAATTGTTCCTTCATTGGTGTAGGGTATTACTTGGCCGTCTATTATTATTGGGTGTGTGGTCCTTGTTGCTAGTGGTATGATTTTGAATTTTGCTGTATTTGTCTTGATCTTCCACTTTTTCTCGTAATTATTTATCCTGACAATTTCTCTTGAGGCGTGTCGAGCCATGATGTTTTTTGATTTACTGGGATGAGTGATGATTTGTGTGATGTCGTCTGCATACATCATGTTGAGGGATCCTGGTGTGTCTTGGGGGATGTCTGCTGTATATATGGTGTACAGTGTTGGTGAGAGCGAGCTGCCCTGAGGCACTCCACTCCTTATTGGGAATGAGGGACCTGTGTATGTATTGTTTATTGTTAATTTTCCGGTGCGTTGCGTTAGAAAGGAGCCTAGTGTCTTGATTATTAAGTCTGGGAGCTGTGTATTTGCAAGTTTGTAACGGAGACCGTTGTGCCATACCTTATCAAAGGCCTTCGCTACGTCTCTTAGTACTAGGTAGCATTGGTGTTTGTTGGCCAGTGTGTTTGCTATTTTTTCCTGTATGATTGCCAATGCTGTCTCTGTACCTCGTTTAGTTCTGAAGCCGTGTTGCGTGTGGGGGAACATGTTATTACTTTCTAGATAATGTCTAAGTCTTTTGTTTAAAATCTTTTCGGAAATTTTTCCCGGGACTTCTAGAAGTGAGATCGGCCTGTAATCCCGTGGGTCGGTGCCTTTTTTGTTGGGTTTGGGTATCAGTATTATTTTCGCTTCTTTGAATTTTTGGGGGAAGTATCCCATTGAGAATGTGTGATTTAGTATGTTTTTGTATGTGTCTATTGCCTCCTCTGGTAGCTGCTTCATAATCATTTTGTTTATGTTACTGGGGCCAGGTGTGTTGTTTTTTTGTTCTTTTATTATATTATTGATTTCTAGTGTCGTGATTGGTCTTGTTAGGTAATTGTGTCTGTCTAGTTTTATGGTGTCAGTCAGAGGTGATGTAATACGTGTATTGGTGTGGGTGTTCTGTGAGATAGTTGTTGACTGTATGTTCGTTGTTTATATCAAAGTGTATGTTTTCTTGTGGGCTTATTTGAAAAATTCCTTCCCAGATATTTCTAAATATAGGTTCTTTTTCCTCCTCTTTGTAAATTTTTCTGTTGTTTTTGATTATGTAGGGCGATCTGTTGTCTGTGTTCCCTCTTAGTCTTTTTATTTCTTTCCAGAACAATGTTGGATTTTTCGTGAGGAACGCCGGTCGTGATTTATATACCGCGCCACCAACGCCCTCTGTCTTATATTCCCGTAAACTTCAACTACTTAATTAGCTACTTGATTTTACATGTTTCATTTATTAAGGAAACATTACTATTTATTTATTTATTATTAAATATATTTATTCGTATATATTCTTATTTGTAAGCATTATACTTGTTTTATTTACAAGCATTATACTTGTTTTATTTTTGCCTAGTTAAATTCCTAACAGCCTGTTATTCCAGAAGTTCAGTTGTACGAATGTGATCATGTATTAGTTGTTTTCCTAATGGTGTTGCGTGTGAGTCTTTGTTGTGGAATTCTGGGGTGTGGTATTAGGTGTCGTTTAACCACTGTAGTACCATGGAGTGTAGTTAGAGTGGTGGTGGTGGGTCCGGTGGGAGGGGGGGCTATGGCTAAGGGGCTGTGGTTCCCCGGAGGCCGCGTCCTCACCGGCGACCGGGTCACCGGCGGTTGCTTCCTCATCGATGACCAGGCCACCGGTGACTGCGTCCCCACCACTAGCCACGCTCACAGGCGAGGAGTGGGGAGGAGGAAGTGTGGAGGTTTGGGATGTGTGGGTGTTTGCGTGAGTTTGCTGCTGTTGTTCCTGTGTCTGGTGGAAATGTTCCTGATTTTCGTGGAAGAAGTTGGTGGGAAAGAAACAGTAGGGCATCCATTGTGTGACAGGAGAGAGTTCATTAGCTCAGTCTGTTTTTTTGAGGACACCGCAAGAGAGTTCAATAGAATATTTGATTATGAGATTTGTGAGGAATTGTTTGTCTGTGGTAGTGGTAGTGTTTTGTGCTTTGGAGGTTGGTAGAGGTGTGGGTGCAGGGGGTGTTGATGAGGTGGCGGCTTTTGCGTATGAGGAGTTTGGTTGTGTTGGACATGCGGGAGAGTTTTGTTGTTGCTGTGCGTTTCTTTTATTTGGGCACTTGAAAGACACTGCTGGATGATCTCCTTTACAGTTCAAGCATTTGAGAGTGGTGGATTGGCAATGTTGGAAGGTGTGTCCTTTGTCTGCACATTTAGAGCAAATGAGTTCGATCTCCTTGTATTGGTTCGTGCGGTGGGTGTACTGATAACCTTTGAAACATTGTGTGACTGGACGGTATTCCTCAATGTTTATGTTGTAGTAGGGTATGATCTGGGAAAAGAGTTTGATGCCTTTCTGTGTCATTGTTTTGGCTTGCTGGCGAGAGCAAAATTTTAGTTTAATCATATGCACCTTTGCGATAACGCGAAGGTCATCGATTTTTGCATTGTTTTTTTTCTCGATTTCTGCGCGGAGGTCCTCGGGGGTCTTTTTCAGTAGGTAATCGTCTACCTTGCCGGCTAGGATGGTCCTGGCAGAAATTTGCTCTTGTCCTTCG
>JAHFWG010000262.1:116057-126784 GCA_020233015.1 Callinectes sapidus | reverse complement strand
TAAGTATTTCTGTGGTTTAAATAAGTGCTGCTTGGCTGGTTATGGCAGCCCTGTAACCACTGTCTAGTGCAGGTGAGGGTGGTTTCCTCTTTTATGATTCTCTTGGGTGCTTAATTATTGTGAAGGGTCACTGCTATTTTTACTTTTTAACAATATATTTTCAAGGCAAAAAAAACTATTCTATTCATAATTATTCCATATTCTTGTTTTATTTACAAGCATTATCGGGAATAAGCCTAATTAATAATTAATAATTATGCCAGAAATTAGTAGTCAACCCTTTGTGGCAGTGGCCTTATTCAATTGAATAGCCAGTGACAACAATTGGGCTGACTAATTGCAATAATTCTAAATTGAGAACAAAATTTAATTGCCCTTAGTTTTTTAAATTAATTATTTTATTTATACCTTTAATTACACTCTAAAGAACCATGCCTCCTAAGGAAGACAGAGAAGCTATGGAAACTATAAAAAATCTTAGAACAGGTAGGGGTGTATACAGAAGAAAAATTACACTCATACTGAAACAATTGAAAGAAATGAAGAATAAAGATTCTTTGTCAGACTCTTTAACTAATAATTTGAGAAGTAAAATAGATAAAGAGATGAATCAGGTTCAGCAATTTAATGAAAAAATAAATGATGTAATGGTCCAGAGTGAATTGGAGAGTGTGGATGAAAGTTTCTATGTTTCAGAAGTTGAAGACCAAATCAAATATGATGTGGATATAGAAATTGAATTAGATCAATATGCAGTAACTAACCAGAATCAAGCTTCAGGAATGTCAGGAGTTGCACAAAGTAATGTAACCTCTCAAGATTTAATAAACCTAATGTCACAAATGTCTGTTGGTGAAGGAGGACCACCTCCTTTTAATTGTGGCACATTTACAGGCAAGGAAAAAGACAAATTTGCATTCAATACTTTTTAAAATCAATTTAACAATGTCATTGGATCTAGAAAGCAGCTAACTGATGCAACTAAACTAGCCTATTTAGTTGGTTATCTGAGGGATTATGCCCTCTCTGTAGTTAAACATCTGTCTATCACTGACACAAACTATGATATTGCTATTCAGATGCTCAAGAATGAGTTTCTGGACAAAGAATTTATGGTAGATGAAACTTATAAGAATATCCTTAAGGCTTACCCTAATACCACCTTTGATCCAGAATATTCTTCTGTTAAAATCTATTTAAATGAAATGAGATCTTATTTGTCAGATTTGAAAACCCATGGATTTGACTTTCTGGAATCAGGAACTGCTGGTCATTCCCTCATTAGACATATCATTTTTAATAAACTTCCTGTGGTAGTGAAAAAGGAATTCATTCATGTATTAGACAAGAATTACCCTAGCATAACTGAAATACTAGATAATTACCATAGAGTCATCACTACCTTAAGTAAAACTTCTTCTGTAAGATCAAAGACTTTTGGTAAAGCCAGCTATAAGCCACATCATACTGATTTCAAATCTTCCAAAACTTTTCGAGAAATTGAAGGGTTTAAAGGAACTCTTCAAAACTTTAAGAATACCTCCTCTAAATTCACTTATAAATTATGTGGAGGGCATGGACATTCCTTAGGGCAATGCAATAACTTCACTAATTATGAAGCTAAGATAGCCAGGTTAAATGAGCTTTCCTTGTGTACCAGATGTGCTGGCTCTGGGCACAATGAGCATAATTTTTTCGGAAAGCAAGGTAAACTCAGATATGAGTGCAGAAACTGCCATGTTAAAGAACACATAACTCCTCTATGCCCATCTGCTCTTAAAGAAGACAAATTTAAATATCAAATGCAGACAAATGTTAGCCGATGTTTGGCTCAGAGAAGTTTTGATTCATGCCATATGCTTCCAACCATGACCTTAACCCTAAAGAATGGCAAAATGATGAGACAAGTTAGGTGCCTAGTAGATACTGGTAGCCAAAGATCATATATCTCTGAGTCGGTAGCACAAGACCTGTGTCCTAATGTAAGTGAACTGTTTTCTTTGGAATGTGATGTGAGTACATACATCGGAGAAGAAACTAAGGTTTTCAAGCAAATGAGTACAGGGATCAAGTTACATGATCGCATTGCCTTCGTTCCTCTATTGGTAGACAAGACCTTAGATATTAAATGTTATGTCCCTGGAATGAATGCAGTCATAAATAAATTCAAACTGAATAACATGAAATTGCTAGATGACGATTTCTATGAACCTGTAAATCATGAACACATCCAGGTGGATATGCTGTTGGGAATAGATGTTTTACAAAACATGACATCTGTATCATGGCAGGAAAAATTAGGTGGCAGTTGTTTAGTAATGCACAATAAAGCAGCACCTATAGGTAATGTCTTCAACTTTCTAGCACCTGCAGAGAGACAGTTTGTAATGCGACTTCTAGCTAAAAAAGATGAAGCTAAATTATTCAGTAAAACTAAGACCATGGTTAATGCAGTGATGGATCCTTTAAAGTCATACTATAACCCATTGGAACATTTGTTAGAGGATACAGATGTAGAAAACGGACTAGAACACCTTTTCAGCTTCGAATCAATGGGAATAAAAACCACTGAAGCAGATTTAGTCTCCCTAGAGAGTGAGCAAATAAAGAAGTTTGAGGAAGGAATTTCTTTCAAAGATGGTCATTATAATGTGGAACTGCCATGGTATCAAGATAAAATAGAATCTGTGCCATCTAATCATTTTGTTGCTTTAAAGGTGCTGGATAGGACTTTGGATTACTTAAAAAGAAAAAATTTACTGGAAAATTATCAGGCTGTATTTGATCAACAGTTGGATGATTGCATAATAGAAGAAATTGAAGTAAAACCTGCACAGTATGATGAAAAGATCTGGATCCCTCATAGACCAGTCATCAAAATGGAAGAACAGGTTACCACTAAGATCAGGCCTGTCTTCAATTGCTCTTTGAAAACAAACAAAGATTTACCATCCTTGAATGAGGCTGCTTACCCAGGTGTTGATCTTATGAACAGCATTCGTCAATTACTTTTTTATTTTCGAACCAATAAGTTGGTCATGTTAAGTGATGTCAAACAAGCCTTTCTAATGATCAAATTAAAGGATGAAGTAGACCAAAATAGATTTTGTTGCTTTTGGAAGAGAGGAAATAAGTTAGTAACTTACAGGTTCAAGACTATAGTTTTTGGATTTACATCTTCTCCTTTCATGTTACATTATGTAATGAGACACCATGCTAATACCTTTCCTGATGACAAAGTGAGTAAAATTTTGGCTAATAATTTTTATGTGGACAATTTGATTGTGACAGGAAATGAAACTAATGAAATGCAAGAGTTGTATCATCTGGCATATGAGAGAATGAAAGCAGGTGGATTTACCTTGAGATCTTGGAATTCGAATTCAACTGAATTGAGAACCCAAATGGCTAATGATGGAAGGTTAGTAGAACATACTAGTGAGGAAGAGAAGGTTTTAGGATATAGATATAATGTCCAGCAAGATTCAATGAACATTGCTCTTTGTAAAATAGATCCTGAAGCAAATACTAAAAGGAAAATCCTATCTCAAACATCCAAATTATTTGATCCCTTAAATTTCACTCTTCCTGTGACCATAAGAGGTAAACTTTTGATGAGAAAAATATGGAAGTTAGAAAAAGGTTGGGATGACACCCTGCCTGAGGAAATTTGCAGTGAAATGAAAAAATTAAGTAGAGATTTAGAAATGTTGTCTGAAGTGACTTTCCCAAGACAAGCCTTAAATGAACAGAATTCATATGGGCTACATATATTTTGTGATAGTTCTGCTGAAGCATATGGGTTTGTGGCCTAGGCTTTAGATGGAGAGGGTAAAAGCACATACCTACATTCTAAGTCAAAAGTAGCTCCACTAAATAAAGGAAAGGAACATAGTATTCCTACACTAGAACTTATGGCAGTAATATTAGCCTTAAAATGTTTACCTACTATTTTAGAGGCTTATAATAACAGTCAAATTCAGTTTGTTAATATTTGTGTGGATGCTCAGGTGGTGTTAAACTGGCTTTTGACCAAGGACACTAAAGTAAAATCTAAATTCCTAAAAAACAGAGTGTCGGAAGCTGAAGGACGGAAGTCTGAAATAAATAAGAAATTCAAAATGCCTGTAGCATACCACTATGTAAACACTGAACATAACCCTGCAGACTTAATTACCAAGGGTTTTACCTATAGCAAATATTTAGAAAAAATAAAGTTCTGGCTGGAAGGACCTCAGTGGTTGACTAATGATTACCAACTGTGGCCTCAATATCCTCTGTTGAGCATAGCACCTTCCCTAAAGAGTAAAATATGCACTGCTTGTACCTCTCAAACTCCTAAAATAAATACGGGAATACTTAATATAAATAAATATTCATCTTATGAGGACTTGTTGAAGTGCACCACCTACCTATTTAAATTTCTAAGTAAAATAAAGGATTGTAACCCAGAAAAGAAGGCCTTAGAATACTGGGTTAAGGTTGCTCAGACAGAATGCTATCAAGATGAATTAAAATGTTTGCAGAACCCAAGTCATGAAAATGAAAGAAATATCCCACTTCTGGTATCTAACCTTAACTTATTCCTTGATGACAGAGGCATTATAAGATCCAGAGGTAGAATTAGCAAATGCCAATATTTTAAATATGAAATACACCATCCTGTGTTACTCCCTAAGGATCACAGGTTAACTAAACTCAATAAATTATTGTCATAATAAAATGCAGCACTTAGGCATAGGAACTACATTGAATTATTTAAGGGAACAAGGGTACTGGATACCCAAGGGGAGAATGGCTGTGAAGCAGGTATTGAGCACATGCCATATATGTAAGAAGTACAATGCCTTAGCATTTAAATATCCCAAATTTACAGACATGCCCAAGCATCAAATGAACCTGGTTATACCTTTTCAGCATGTCGGAGTGGATTATACAGGCCATTTTTGGGTCAGAGATGAAAATAGTGGTCACTCGGTTAAGGTTTATGTCCTGATTTTCACATGCCTTAACATTAGAGCTGTCCACTTCGAATTATTACCCGACATGTCCACTAAGAATTTTTTGTTAGCCGTCCATAGATTTTGCAACCGCTACTCTATTCCACATTACTTGTACAGTGATAATGCCAAAGCTTTTCTGAAGGGTGGCAATATATTAGAAAGTTCCCTTCAGTCCAAAGAAGTACAGGAAGAGCTGGAAAAGATTAATATCAAGCATGTAAAAATTCCCTTGTAATCTGCATGGATTGGTGCTGCATGGGAAAGATTAATAAGGGTGCTTAAGACCTGTCTGTATAAGGTAGTAGGAAGGGCTAAGTTAACATATTTTGAGATGTTGACTTCTCTATCTAACATCCAACTAGCCATAAATTCTAGACCTTTAACATACCGGTCCAGTTCTGAGAGCTTGGAGTTCATAACACCTAACGCCTTCCTGAAACTTCATGGGGACTCATCTCTGGTACTGAGGGGGGGTAATGGTGAAATATGGGTGGACGACCAAAGCCAGCCCTCCTTAGAAAAGACCATAGAATAACAAGAACTAGTCCTTGAAAGTTTTAAAAAATTGTGGTACGAAAGTTATCTCCTCAGCCTGAGAGAACACAGCAGAAACCTATACCAGTGCTCTTGGAAAAATAAAATTAAAGAAGGGGATATCGTACTAATAAGATCATTAAATAAACCCAGACCCTTCTGGTTAATGGGCAGAGTATTGCAAACAATGAAAGGGCTTGATGGCAAAATAAGAACAGGTCAACTTAAACAAAGTAATGGTGCAGTAGAATTTCACTCAATATGTAATCTCTATCCCCTTGAACTTACCATAACTCATGCTGGTAGAGATTCAAATAGGGCCAAAGAAAACACCCCTAATGATGTAACCCCAGTCCGGAACGGCGGTGACAATCTCAGGGGGCCAGGCCAAAAAGGAAGGCTACTGATAGATTTAATAAGATGCTTAGGGATGATTTAGAGTACTTGTAAATATGATGCTTAGGGATGATATAGAGTACTTGTAAATATAAATTTCTGCTACACCCATGAAGGTGAGGACTTCTAGGATTAAAGTTCAAGTTCAAAATGCTACACCTTCACTGAAGGTGAGGATATGAGGAAAATGCAACACCTTCACTAAAAGTGATGGAATTAATAGTATTAAGGTATTAGCTTAAGGTGGGGATAAGGTTTGAATTTAAGACTAGGTTAAGGTGAGATAAAGTAGGTTAGGATAAAATGCTACACCTTTCCTAAAGGTGAGGATATTTGGTAGGGGCATGACTATTTGGATGAGATGAGCAGCGATCTCAACCTCCCCGAGTTGCATTTCCATCTTTCTCTCTCTTACTACAGTAAATCCCCATTTCATCTCTTCATTTAAAATAAATAAACAGATAAATTGACCTCCAGAGTAGTTACCTAATTGCGATTTGGGGAATCGCAATCTCCTCTGGGGAATATGTTAGGAATTTAACTAGGAAAAAATAAAACCAGTATAATGCTTGTAAATAAAACAAGTATAATGCTTACAAATAAAAATATATACGACTAAAAATATTTAATAATAAATAAATAAATAATAATGTTTCCTTAATAAATGAGACATGTAAAATCAAATAGCTAATTAAGTAGTTGAAGTTTACGGGAATATAAGACAGGGGGCGTTGGTGGCGCGGTATATAAATCACGACCGGCGTTCCTCACGTTAGTCGCGTCAGTTTCACGTCCGTAACAAGTCAGTCTACCTCCACTACACTACCTTACTGCTCCGACTTACTACATTCGGGCCATTCAAGAGAACTTTTTGCCTTGAAACCGCCAACTTCTGCTACCTCAGCTAAGTAGTATTATATTTTAGAACATAGATGTGCTAGGCAATTTTTGTTGCAACAATTTTTAGCCGTAAGTATTTCTGTGGTTTAAATAAGTGCTGCTTGGCTGGTTATGGCAGCCCTGTAACCACTGTCAAGTGCAGGTGAGGGTGGTTTCCTCTTTTATGATTCTCTTGGGTGCTTAATTATTGTGAAGGGTCACTGCTATTTTAATTTTTCACAATAAAACAAGCAATGAAGAATGAATTGTTAAATGTCATTGTCATTTGCACAAACTACGATAATATAATAATTTGCAGTTTTGTACAATAATACATACTTTTCCTGAAATAATTCCTGTTGGAAATGATGCTGTGAGAATATATTCTACTTGATAAGAAAGATAGAGAGGGGGGGAGGGGAGGAGGGAGAGAGGATGGTGAGTGGCTGGAAGAGGGAGGGAATGGGGTTGGGCGGCCTACTCGGTCTGTATGCGTATCGAATGGCAAAGGATAAGGATGGAGGGAGGGGGGAGAGGGGAATACTGCGCGATCTGTTCCTGTATTCAGTGCATAGGATGGAGGCAGGCACATTGGGGAAGGGTTGTCTAGTCTTCATTGGGACTCAGGAGTTTCACACCGAAGTAAGTAAGTCTTTTGTTATGCCTGTTTTTTTGTTTTTTTTTTCAGGATTTCCTGTCTGTGTTTACTTTATACTCACAAAATGTGAAGAATATTTATGAATTATGGTGAGATGAAGGGAAAACAAGGTGCCAATATGTTAAATCATATTGCCACTCTGGTGGGTCAGGACCAATTTTATTTTTTCCCATTACTTCTTAACAATGGCTATTGCAGTTTTAGATATTGTGATGTTAAGGGACCAATTTCTTGATATAGCTGGGGTTGAGTGTAGTATTTTTTTATTTAAAATAAATTGGAACGGATGAAATATTTTTACATTCATTTCAATGGTAAGAATTGTTTCCTAATTTGAATTTTCGCAATTTGAACAGCCAAAAAGAATGATTTAAGTTTGAATCAAGAGATACCACTGTATATATATATATATATATATATATATATATATATATATATATATATATATATATATATATATGTGTGTGTGTGTGTGTGTGTGTGTGTGTGTGTGTGTACATATATGTATATATATATCAGGTGGCATAAACTTGAATTACAGGACAGAGTGTGCATTGGATGAACTCCTTGCCCTGAAATACTGTAAAGGTTCCAGTCCAGGTGTTCTTTTCCCATGTATGGGGCAGTATTATAATGGTTTCTGGTAGTCCATGGCGAGAGTGGCAGGCAAACTGTATTGCTTGGTGGGTAATTAAGTGGAGTAAGGAGATGCAGTAGTTTGGGTTTTCTTGGTATGTTTAGTTCTTTGGTAAAACTGAATGTGATTACAGTGGGTGAATTGTAGACTAAATGAATGCCTTTTGATGCTTAGATGAAATGCCCGAGAGTAAAAGAATGCTGCTTGTGTGGCGAGTGTCGCTTGAGTGATGAAATGATGCCGCTTGAGAGAATGATCCTGAATGAAGTATGAATATGTCTTTTAAAAGGTAGGAAGGCATAGTTTGAAGCGAAGGCATGGCTTACAAATGTGGGTCAAAGTTAAGGTCAGCAGGAAGAGGAAGATTCCCATGAGATAGAAAAGGCCGACATAAATGTCACAGTCATTAAAAATACATTGGTTTTCTCCAGAGATAGAGATTAGGAGGAAAGGTATGAGTAGACAGGGAGGTGTAGACACCTGGCAAAATAGAGATAGAAAGAGAAAGCGAACACGTGTTTTAGATGCGAAATTATTATTAATAAATTATGATTAATATATTGATACTAATGCTCCCCCCATGAAGAAAAATATGGCCTCACATTTTTAAGATGAGATGAGATTAAAAAGATCGAAGTTTCTGTCTGTAGGAAGAGTGTGTGTTAGGAGTTAAACTCTCAGTGCTAGGGGATGGTGGAAGAGGATCATTAGAATCAGTGTATTGGTCAGCAATGCCTCTGAACTTTTTTTCAGGTGATATTCGTGGACAAGTTCCTCTGAGTTTTCAAGATGTAAAATTTTCACTTCATGCCCTGAAGTGTTCAATTATACGATATGGGCCGTTGTATAATGAATTTAACTTTAAGTGGGGAACGTGGTGTTGGTGACATACCAAACATACCAAATCACCTATTTCTAAGGGATGGGTGGACACACGAAGATGTTGTTTTGCTAGCATTTCCTGTTGTGAGGCAGGGAGACGATCGTGAATTAATCTATGCAACTTCTGAAATACATGCATCTTACATTTGACATAATCCTCGAAGTTATATGCTAGACAAGGTGTACTGAGAAGAAACTCATGGGGTAAACGCTTGTTTTACTCGAACAAGACGTAATGGGATGATTCACTGATAGTGGAATGAATGGAAGAATTAAGAGAACAAGCTACCTGAGGGAAAAATTCATCCCAAGTTGATTGACAGCCTGTGGGGAGCGTATCTGATATGGGTGTTCACACCCGCCAAGACTACTCATAATAACGACACGCTTCCCCACACACTGGTCCTTCAGCTTCGCGTAGTAGTATTGTTGGTAACAATGGGCCATAAAACACTAGAACACGTTTTAACTTTAATTCTATAACAACCACCGCTGACAATCTAGTCAATGTCACAGTCACTGAGCATAGTTGTATGAGTAGCAGGGGTGATACTTATCCAGTCGCTTGGCCACTGATGCCCGCAACCAATACCATGTAGAGCACAAGTACCTGTAGCCAAAACTGAACAGCTGCGTGCTTCCCACCACGGCAGGTCAGCACACGTTCAGGAGTCAGGTGTGTTGTGCCTCCCTCAAAGCTGAAGGAATGTCTGCCTGGCGTCAGTGTCAACTGCTCCAGGTCACCTACATCTCGCCCTGCGGCTGTACCGAGGCCTCAGCCTCAGACCCTCATGTAGGTGACGTAAAGGAAAATTTCTGACATCAATGGTTGACGGCTGCGACAATCATACTGTTGGATGGTTTACATTAATAAGACTGTAACAATGGTTTCTCTCACACACACAATGATGTACAACGCTACATTCGCCCACACAATGAGACAGTGTTCCATGCAATGTCTAGAAGGTACAGAGCCATGATAAAGAATTTCGTACTGTTAAATTACTCACTCATTCATACTGTAGTGACTTAACATAACATATGCATAAGAATATACTCCAATAAATATAATAAGTGAGCAAAATAGGTAGGGACGACGCCGTATGTTGCCAATATTTAATTCTGCACGTAGTCACCCTCCAAGAGCCTGGACATCAGATCGGCTGCTACATTAGTACTTTCCTTTATGTGACGAATCTTGAAATTGAATTGTTGCAAGTACAGAGCCCATCTCATGAGTCTTATATTTGCATTTCTTGATGCCCTAAGGCTTGATAGGGGCATATGATCGGTTTCCAATGTGAATTGATCTCCATAAAGGTAGTAGTAATATTCCTTGATACCTTCGATCACTGCCAATAACTCCTTTTCCATGGTGCTGTAATTAAATTTTGCTTTCTTCAATCTCGTAGTGTGATACGCCACTGGAAATGTCTCACCGTCCCTTTCTTGCATTAATACTGCACCTATGCCTTATTGGGAAGCATCTGTGTGAAAAATGAAATGACGATCGAAGTTGGGAAGTTGTAGTACTCTGGTTCTTTGCAGAGGAGATTCTTGAGGGTGACAAATGCAGCCTCTTGCTCTGGTCCACATGTGATCTTCTTAGGCTAGTCTATCTTTAAGAAATCTGTCAGTGGTAGTGCAATGATGGCGAAGTTTGGTATAAAATTGCGGTAGTAGCTGGCGAGTCCTAGTAGCGCTCTCAGTTGCTTCTTGGTAGTGGGATGGGATATAT
>JAHFWG010000262.1:49089-84926 GCA_020233015.1 Callinectes sapidus | reverse complement strand
GAGAGAGAGAGAGAGAGAGAGAGAGAGAGAGAGAGAGAGAGATTGCTTCAGAATCCCACCTGTTCAATCTACCTATCTGCAAGTAATTCTCATTTTGAAGTGTGTCATTACTAATCCCCTTATTTGGATCTTCCATGCACGTAAGAAATAAAAATGGTCAAAAAACTTATCCACGTGTCACCGCATCAGTTATTTGTTCCCCACTCGGAATAATTAAGGGTCATTAATAATTCCTGTAATGAAGCTGATTTGTTACCTCATCTGTCCACCTTACCCACCTGAAAACCCGACCCAGCACATAATTCACACTATTGAAAACAACATAACAATCATGGAACATTCACAACCATCTGGTCACTTGTAGGCTTCGTGGCTTTTAGCTGCTTCCCTTGTTCTGTTATGTGATTTTGTTCTTATTCAAAGATATATTAATCAGCAATCGTTGGTTTGCCAGTACTCTTGGCGGGCGTGGGTAGGTACTACACCAGCCCTGAGTGGCCTCCGGCTAACGGGGGACCAAACACTCGTTCACTCCCTCCCACTAGTTTGTGTAAATATATGCTTCAATTACTGAGGATACAGTTCACGACAGTGACTCACCCGTTCCCCCTTGCATCACGGTGAACAGGCCTCTTACACAGCATAGATGTGACACACGGTAATGCAAGGCTGACCCCAATATAACCTTGAAATGCGGGACGGGGATTCACTCAAGTAACAACACGCCTCGGGCCCATCTGAGCAGAGTGCTGACGTCAGAGATCGAGAAAATTGCCAGATTCACCAGCAAACTTGGTTTTACACAAAACTTCTGTGTACTGAAGGTCGTTACGTCATTTGTGTTGTTATCAAATCACCTAAAACAATATTAGGAACGTTTTAAGCCACTACCAGCAAGCAGCTGAGGGCAAGTAATATCGCAAAACGAACCAAACAATCCTTCATTATTCTTCCATACACACATACATGTACATACACACACATACATATGTACATTCAAATAATACTAATAATACACTATAAACAAATATTAATACTCTCGCTTTAAATTCAAACGGAGCTGCTACACTCCTTTTTTTGTTTCCTAACTCGTTGAAAACTATCTGCCCGCAAAAAGGAGCTAATTATTTCACACAGTACTGAATAATTTTGTCATTGTCTCTTTATCACTCTGTATTGTGACACGTTTCCTGACGAGTTTTTAGTTAGCGAACGTGAAGGTATGATGCGCCAGGGTACGAAACAAGGGATAGAGAAAAATTAATGGAGAGTTTTTACCAGTTTAGAGAGAGGGGGGGGGGGGGCGGGCAACGTATTACTTAAGAGTCCAAGATACTCATTATAGCAACATAGATTAAAGCTGATATTGTGCAGTTAAAGAGATGCATCACCGTAACCCTTAAAGTTATTACTCTGTGCTTGACTCAATCTGACGTTCTCATGTACTTTAGTTGGTAAACATATCTCCACTCACTAAGCTATCTACATTCATTGCATAGTTTGTCTTCAATAAGCATGGCTACCTATAGAAGCTCACCAGAGTAAACTGTTAACGAACCTTATCCTATAATGCAAAGATGACCGCAGCCAATGTACTTTATCGATGTCTTTGGAGATGTATGCGGTGATGATGGCTCTTACTAGTCACTGTCTCAGCCCATCACGACGCCACACGCCAGGAGATCCCTCGTCTCGGCCCCTATAAGACGCCACGCCAGGTAAGCAGGACGGCTGGGTGTAGTAAATTGTCCTAACCATGAACTCTGTGGACGTCTTCTTGATCTGTGTCATGACAAGTGATCTATCGACAAGCCAAGTCTTAATCACTCACGCATTTTCTTTACAGACAAGTAGTGGATTTTTTCATTACATTTTCAAGTAAGTTTAGAGTGAAGGAGGCACGTTAAATTGTTTCAGAGCCTGTTGGTAGAGGGTCAAGACACTTCTTATATGCATGTCCATATTCTTATCTGCTTGTCCATAAAAAGGGATAGAAATTACTGGAGTTTCTTGCAAGAAATCTGTAAGGTGCACGTGAGGAGAAAAGCTTAACCTTGGCAACTTCAGGGGAGCAATAACCATGAAAATAGAAGCAGAAAACAGCAACAGGAGCAACATTGAGGCGGAATGTAAGACTTCGTTATTGGGAAGAGAGAGAGAGAGAGAGAGAGAGAGAGAGAGAGAGAGAGAGAGAGAGAGTGTGTGTGTAACATGAATAGCCTTTGACTTCACCATGTTTTGAGTGGTAATATGTGCGTGGAACTCTGCACACACACACACACACACACACACACACACACACACACACACACACACACACACACACACAAGATATACTTTAAGGTGACTTTCCTACATAATTTACTAACCGAAATTATGATTTAGAACATTGTAAAATGCAAGAAAAGAAAAGTACACTTCGTATCTACTACCCCAGCCTTTCCTTCCCCCTCGCACCACTACCCCGTCCTCCCTCTGCATCTTAGCGTGAGAGATAATGAGCCGGTGCCATGGTGACGCCTGCTGAACCACCCCGACAAGGTGCCACTTTATCACAGACCCAACAATGCTGCCGTCCCTGGGAACCTTAATTAAGCAATCTTGCGAATACGTGATGACGATTATCAATAAATTTAGAGGAACATTTCTAGAGTACACTACTACAATTTTGTTGAGAGAGGGATGGGGGGGAAGGAGTGGAGGGGAAGAATTCAGAGCTCACGTAAACAAACCGAACCTTCTTTTCTTAGACTCTGAAGGCTCCCAAGATACGAAAATTCTCTCTCTCGTTTGCATTTACACACACACACACACACACACACACACACACTCCACCTCGAAGAAGCAAACTCCAGCCTTCGCTTCTCTCTCAGCGGAACGAGCCGGCGGTATCCTTGGCTCCCCTCCTCACGCGGCCAATTGAACAAGACCATTTGCATTTAGTGGGAACCAGCGATGCCTCTAAGGAGCATACTCTGAAATATCTATGCGCTACAACTCTACTTCAAAAGCCTCTAGTTAAAGTTACACAGGTTTCGTGCGTGTTTTATTTTTTGGGTTCTAGTGACAGAATAACAATTAACACATTTCCATGTCTAGGTGGATAAACACTCTTGAGAACCTGGTTGATATTCTGTGACCTTAGAAAATAGTAGTGGAGAGAGAGAGAGAGAGAGAGAGAGAGAGAGAGAGAGAGAGAGAGAGAGAGAGAGAGAGAGAGAAGCGTTTCAGAATGCAGGGCTTAAGTCGATGGTTGCTCTGTTTCACCCGACGCCCCACTGCCACCTCATTTCCCTCTCGCCTCACAAGACTGCCTCCCCCACCCGCGTCACTTATTACACACGCGTCATGTCTCACCGAGGTGCGTCTGTTATCACCATACAGTACACGCTCTCAGATTCTCACACTCGTCCAGTTTTCCACAGTTTGCGGGCGTTTGTCCTGACTGCGGTTCCCAGCGACACCGCATCGTCTCGTCACCTGCATCGTCATCATGCTATTGGTAGTGTATCAGTCTCTCTCTCTCTCTCTCTCTCTCTCTCTCTCTCTCTCTCTCTCTCCCCCCATATCTCTCTCTCTCTCTCTCTCTCTCTCTCTCTCTCTCTCTCTCTCTCTCTCTCTCTCTCTCTCTCTCTCTCTCTCTCTCTCTCTCTCTCTCTCAAAACCAATTTATTCGCAGTAAGCATTCTTTGTTTACTTCATATAAATATAATACGAGTGTCCACCACCTTGAAAACGATGGGCCTAACATAAACAAACTCTACGTCATAAAAAAGAGCGATATTTGAGAAGAGCCACGAACGTGCCTGACGGGCTCAAGCGTAAAAACTACGATCGTTCCTAACGTCCTATGAGGGCTAGAGGACCCAAGAAGGCTGCCAGGGAGTTTCCAGTCCGGTGGTCGTCTTGGATTGAACTCGTTAGCGTGCGAGTGGCCAGGGCGGCGGAAGGCTGGAGATCGGCGGCTGGAATAACAAAAGGCGTTTGCAGTGGCATTTTTTGTTCGCCCCTCGACCCGAACACTTTCTCGAGGGCGTCCGCCTGTGTTAGGGTTTAGATCGCCTCAGACCCGTACAAAGATGCTGGTTGGCTACAAGAGAGTGGCCAACTTTTCCTGCACACACACACACACACACACACACTCGGCTCACAACCGAGAGGGCCCGGGTTCGAGTCCCGGGCGCGGCGAGGCAAATGGACAAGCCTCTTAATGTGTATCTAGCCCCTATTCACCTAGCAGCAAGTGGGTACGGGATGTAATTCGAGGGGTTGTGGCCTCACTGTCCCGGTGTGTAGTGTGTGATGTGGTCTCAGCCCTTCCCGAAGATCGGTCTATGAGCTCTGAGCTCGCTCCGTAGGGAAAGGCTGGCTGGGTGACCAACAGGCGACCGTGGTGGTGAAAGTGAATACACACACACACACACACACACACACACACACACACACACACACACACACACACACATTTAAGGAAATGTTGAACAAATTGAAATATGGAGACAGGACACTATGAGCCCCACAAGAATCCTGTATAACACAACTAGGTAAACACACACACACACACACACACACACACACACACACACACACACACACACACACACACACAAAAAAAAAAAAAAAAATCGTGTCCTGCTGATGGATGGAAACAGTTTATAACCGAATAATAACTTTACTCTCAAAATTTAGGGAGATCAGAAGTCAAACAGTTACGAGAACAGTTCCATATCACCGTTAAAGTGAAAATAAGACTTCTTTTATGTTTAAAGGTGCCCCCCGCCTCCTAAATGTGGCATATGAGCGGGGAAGCATGACCTGACCGACACACCTCACTTGACCACTAGTGACTGGTTTCTATTCGGTATTTACATTAGTGGAGACATTTCAGCCGTGTTATTCTTTGAAGTGGGAGCAGTGGAGCAGTAGAGAGAGCAGTCAGATACAGGACTGTGCCCTGTCCCTGACTGAGAGGCTGTGTGATGGCTCGCACAAAGTTTTCAGAGCACCACATTAAAAAGAAGGTTGATCTGCGGGATCGGCTTTAGATTTCATCCATATAGGGACATGGTGAATTGAAAAGTATTTAGTCTATCGCATACAACATCAAGTAGTGAACCAATGTGACCTTTATAGAGTAGATGTGAATAGTGCAGTATCAGCATTGCAACGTGTCCTCGTAATGCGTGTTGCACTAGCATTGGCTCAGCTAGTGTTTCCGCCGAACGTACAGTCTATTTTACAAAACACTGAACCAAACTCACATCCTTCAACGATAGGCAGAAAATATGGATAGAAATAAAGACCGATAGCTAGTTCACCTTTGATATTGCATTATCACCCATAGTGGTAAAGCTTTCGGCATCACCTCCACTAATCTTTAATATTTCGGCTCGATATATCTTCTAATACCTGAAAGCTTTTGAGAATGCGTTATCTATCTCATGATTTACACTTGGTATGGAAATATAAAACAACGTATTAACCAAAGATATAAGGGTGTAGCAGGAGAAGAGAAGACGAAAGGAGAAGAAACAGCCGAAGTGGACGGTTTGCCTTCCGTCAGCTGGTCGTGATCAGCCGTCACAGGACTGGAGCTTCCACTACCATGGATGTCTTACTTCATTGTGCCATAGTTGTGTTTTCACTCATTATCTCCTCCACATCTGCTGGGGAGTGGAGGACGCACGAGTATGTGGTGAGGGAGCACTCCTTGGTGAAGCCCTATCAAGGTAAAAAAACAACACTAGGATGAGGTGAAGCTTGCCTGTTGACGTGACTCAACCCCCGCCCTATCACTTCTATCTGATGCTCCCCGTGTACTGTGATGATCCACGTGTACTGTGACCATTTAGGGACATGTATAGAATTGTTAGTAGCTATTTGTAGTACGTCCATCTTCCCCTTTTCGCACCAGCCCAAACAAGCTTAAAGGCACGTTGAGAATCGGGAGTTTGGGGTGGGGGGGAGGCAAGAAATGAGCGAAATATGGGTGAATTTCACATGATATTAGGATCCGTTCAAACCTAGCCTATCTTAGTCACATCCCCCTCTAGGACACTATCTTGAATCTATCCTAGCCGGTGGTGGCTGCTCCCCTCCCCAGACCCCCACGCCAGGACACTAACGTCTCTTATAAAATAATTCGTTTGCTGACATTGATGTGAATATTTTGTTTTTACAGGTATGGGGACCACCATACCTTACTGGGACTTCCTTGGAACCACAATGGTGACCAACAATTACATCAGATTAACAGGAGACATTCAGAGCCAGCGTGGGGCGGTGTGGAACACGGTAGGGTGTTACTTGCGGAACTGGGAAATGCAAATACACTTCAAAGTCCATGGACGAGGGAAGGACCTATTTGGTGATGGCTTTGCCTTTTGGTAAGTGATTTGAAAACTTAATTGTCTCCAAAGAAGACATTTCAGCTCAAAATTTTACAGCTTCCACATTAATTGTATTGGATTTAGGGACTGTGTCTCAGTGATATTTTTTTAAAGAGAATGTTGTTAACAGAATTATAGTATATGAGTTACTTGTTTCTTTGGACAAATTCTTCCTTTTCAGATATTGTTGTAGTATTTCTTTTTAAGATTCTCATTCTGATAAGATTTTACCTCTATTTTGGGAAGAATTTTGTAAACATTGGTGAAGAAGATAATGTATACAATAATCTTTTTTATTGATAATGTTAATGTTGAAATTTGAGTAAGAAGTGTTCTCTCCAAAGGTATGTGAAGGATCCCATGCAAGAAGGAGATGTGTTTGGCAGCAAGGATTACTTCAGTGGGCTGGCAGTCATAATGGACACTTACAGCAATCACAATGGACCTCACAATGTAAGTCTCCGCATTATATGATCGGAACAAATTTCAGACAGATCAAGCAACAGACAGCAGCTTTACTAGGGATGGGGAGGCCCGGGAGGGTAGCAAGTGGCAAGCAGGCAAGCAGGATAATGTGTGTCACATAGAGATGCTTCTTTTACTTCAGTCATTGTTACGTCTTTCCACATTGTTTGGTCTTTTCTTCTCCTATTCTTCTCCTTCATTTATGCCGACTGTTCTCTCTCTAATTATAGTAAAGAGTTTAAAAAAAGTAGATAAATGTTTTAGTAATTATGACTTTTAGTGTGCGTCATTATTCATGATATGTAAACTCTAGTGAAGTGTAGTCCATATTAGCCCACTCATATTAGGATGCATTTTTATATTCATTCTGCTTATTATTTGTTGATTTTATACAGCTTCAGAAATTCGTGTGGGGATTGAAATAGTACAGACTCTTGCCATCAATCTTCTAATCCACATCAACCCTTCCTAACTTCAATGAAATTGTCTAATCACACCCAAAGCTTATGATGAAAACGTGTCCCAGTACTGAAGGGGTTAAAGCACTAGGTACCAATAATCTTTTTTTCTGTACAGCACGGCCACCCATACATCTCTGCAATGATTAACAATGGCAGCCTTCACTACGACCATGACCGGGACGGCACCCACACTCAGCTGAGTGCTGGCTGTGTGTCCAAGTTCAGGAATCTTGACCATGACACATTTGTTTCAATTAAGTACGTCCATGACACACTGACAGGTGGGTAATTGTTCAGTTGCTATGATTAGGGCCTTGAAAGTTAACATGTAAGAGGTTTACCATGTTGAGGAAATTTTATTGATACAGTAGATAGAAATTTACAGGTCTTGAGTTAATCTCATTTGCTCCTGTCTCCATTTTATCCTCATCTAATCTTTCCTTGAATTTGTGCGTACTCATTGCTGTTATTATTTCTTCTGTGTGTGTGTGTGTTGAAATTTATAATGATTCCAATATGTTGCGAATGTTTTGTTGAATCTTCCTCGGTTTGTGTTTCAGTGTCCACCGACATCGAGAACAAGCAACAGTTCAAGCAGTGTTTCTCTGTGTCTGGGGTAAAGCTTCCTGTTGGTTACTTCCTGGGTGTGTCAGCAGCCACGGGTGACCTCAGCGATACCCATGACATCATCTCCCTCAAGATGTTTGATCTCTCCACACCTGATGATGTAAGCCAGACCATGTCTGCATAAATATTGTGTACTTGTCCTATATCTTCATCTTTGGTTCTTTGCCTCAGAGTTAATCAGAATAGATGCACTTTAAATAAGGAGAAATACTGAAAACCTTTTACTTTTAAGAGATGGAGGGAAGTGACCAAAGTCACTCCCTCTCTGGACATTATTCACAGTGGAAGCTTCTCCCACATTTGGCATGTAGGTACTCCTGCATACTTTACTGTTACAAGGAAGAACATATTTACAGTGAGAATTAATATTTCTTCGAAGAAAATTCTAATGGTGGGCCTTTCATTCCAATTTCAATAGGAGTTGCTTTAGTGTCAGTTTGGCAATAGCTTGTCAAATCTGTCAGGTTTATGCAGGATTGTGTGGGAGAGACACCACCAGAACAGCCTGTATTTGCATCACTGCAGTGCTGGGGCAACTTTCCATTAAAAAGAAGGGAGAGCTGGCTATAGGATGAGTATGGTGAAGACAAGGGTATTTTCAGTCATCCTTGCTTTGGTGTAGTTTGCAATGGTAGTAGAGTGGAAAGCTGAATTCCCAAGGGTAAAAGGTAAAGTGGGGGGCTTACGCTGTATCAGCGCGTAGCTGCGGGCGCTCATCTCCCGTCTCCTTGGCCTTTGAGCCTGTGGTGGAATAGTCCCTTACCCTGGGACATGGACAAGGGGGCAATGTGTAAATGCTCAGTAAAAAGCTTTATGTTTTCATTTGGCATCATTAGGACAGTTTAAGTTTGTAATAAAGAAATGAAGAGGTAAAATGCAGTGTCTTTATGTTTATTCATATATTTAGCCTCAACAAGTGCTTAGTTCCTGAAAATTCTCGCTACATAAATGGGTAATTTTTTATTGATTAATTTGTAAAATGGTTGGTATGAAATGGCAATAGATGTAGTCATGTAATTAATCTGTAACCACATACTGTATTGTAACCACACCTCTGAATTACAGGACATCCTCGAGGAACGTGTCAATATAATGCCCTCAGCCTCATTTTTTGAAGCTCCAAGAGGTAAGATTCTCACTGGAAACTATTCACTGTCAGTTACTGCAGAAAGTGTTTAGTGCTTTCTTAGAGCCGAGTTTCCCTAAGTAAGGTGATGCTAATTGGCCCACTGAAATAGTACATATGTTTAGTGAATTTTTTATCACATAGTACTTTGTAATTTCTTCTTTTCACTAGAGTTTTATTACGCCGTTGACAACTTTCTAATCCAATTTAAGTATTTTTTAATGTTACAAAGAACTTTATTTGAAGGCAAAAGAAATGCCATGCCCTCACATGATTTCAAACCCTTGATTGGGAGAACAAGACACTTTAAACACAGGGACAGTAATGACCATGAGGGCCCAAAAGTAATTTCGAGGATCTTTGTAATGGAAAGGAATCAAATTAATTCTTGCCGTGTTTTCAACATTTACATGCTCAAAATTAAGAAAATTCCCATTTATTTGGGTGATGGATATCTGGTTAAATTTTGCAGTAGAATATAGTGTTGAGTTGGTGGTAATATGGTACATTCTTTCCCATCAGACCACGTGGAAGATCCTAAGCCTTCCTCTCTGAGTACTGGCAAGCAGGTGTTGCTGCTGATAGTGGGTGTAGTCCTCATCTGTGCTTGTGTCTTCATAGGGGGACTCATTTACTCCAAACAACAGGAGCAACAACGCAAGAGATTTTACTAAGATGTGGCTTGTAAAATGTGTGTGTGTGTGTGTGTGTGTGTGTGTGTGAGAGAGTGATAGTTTTAGTTTTTTTATTTGATTGCAAGTTCATGCATTCACTTTTTAGCTCAAATAATCCTTAATTTCAATTTTATCTCATGAAATTAAAATTATTTTAAAGGGAAGCACTCCTTGAGACTACAATTTGCAGTGTGTATATTTTGGAAAGAGGGTCAGATAGATAGGAAGGAAGCTATGTACATTGGTTGGTACATATATTAGTGAGCACTTGTGAAGTAACCGGACTCTTTTTTTGACAGATATGAGGAATGTGTGTTGAACATCTAAGTATTATGTGTATTAGTACTTATTAAAAGATTACAGTTCTTAAAGGACAGCATGTAGGGCATTAGACTTGTGAGACGCAAATCTTATCAGGATTGTTTGTTTGTTGTCCATCAACTCAGTAGCGTCTAAGTTTGGTTGGTACACTGTAGACAAAGACATTAGCCAGATAGACCATCTTGAGGTAATAAGGGAAGTGGGACTTGCCTAACTCACATAAACCTGGACTATCTCACTATGGGTGCTGTGAATATACTAGATAACTCTTCTGACGTTTTGATTCTCCAGTAATTTTAGGCTTAGGCCTTGGTTTGAGATTGTGTTGCTTAATTTTATCACTTGTTAGGCTAAGAATGTTGGTTTATTTTTTGCCTAATTTGACACAAGTCACCACTTGTTACTGGAAAGACTGCCATACAACTTTTATCAGTTGGATTTCTTGAAGGTAGTTATCTGTTACCTGTGGTTTTCTGTCACTTGGATAGTGTTTAACTCAGGAAACAGCTATTAAGGAAATGGGTCTAATTAGTGAAAATATGATAATAAGATTCATTTCAACTTTAAGGTATGTTTCATCTCCATTTGTATGGTGGAATGTAATGGCCTTCTTTGCTTCTACATGTGTAGGAGAATTACTTAAATTTGTTTGTTTTAGGTTTCACTTTTCAAGAGAGGTGGTCCTACAACTTAGTGAACTTATATAGGTAATGAAAAAGATTTGAGTGAAAAAATAAACAAATTGGGAATCCAAATGAAAGCATCAAGTTTTTAAGTGGACCTCTCTCTCTCTCTCTCTCTCTCTTGGATGTTCATCTTAAGGTTTTGGAATGTCTGAATGATTGAGGAATTGATTACATGAAAGCCCTTTAATTATTACTTTAGTAACATTTTTTTTCCTGCATTGACTTTTTTTTTTTCATATTGACATTCAATCTGCATGCCATACCTCACCTTTTGGCTAATGTACCTGTGCTCTCTGCCAGTAAATCACTCTCTTAAATAGGGCATATGTGTCTCTGCCTTGCCTGTGCTCCATTTTCACCAATGCTTTTACAGGTCTGGTATGCTTGTGTTAAGTAACACATCTCATTGAATTTTTAATCATAAAAATAATGCATATAGAAGGAGTATAGTTGTCATAATATAATCCTTTTGTAAGCTGCATCATGCCATAATTAAACAACCTAACAAAGCTTAGTGCACACTGGCCTAACAGCCCTCTCAGAGAGTTGGTCATTCCCACCCTCTGACATCTGGTGGGCATACATTATTTTGGAATGTTGACCAGTCCATGATATTCCCCAGACCAATCATAAGAATGTGATCTCCACTGCAAACTCTCCATGTGAAAATTGTATGGTCCATGTCAAAGATATGTAAAAGAGTCCAAAGATATCTTATTTGTAAACTTGCCCTGTTGACTGCACCTCTCATTAAGGAATGTTGACTGTTGGACACAGAAGCTCTGTCCTATTCCCTCCCTCCCTTCCTCCCCACCTTGGCAGGGCAGGTGACTGGTACATTTTTGCCATTCCCTTGTCTTTTTTATTCCATATTTCAATCCCATGTTAATCAGTTTTGCTATAATTTCATAAATCTCAATATGCAATCTTTGGACTATTGACTCCTAAGAAAACTGGAAATCCATTATACATTTATGTAATTGCATCAGTCTAGCTGTTGGTTGGTGCACTACACCTCCACAGGCAGAAATCTGGCAACCTACATTGGTTGTACACATTCTCATGTTCCTTTATCATTCTTTCAAGTCTTCTCAGTTATTCTTTCATGTGGACTTTTGTGCACCCTTTGTATGATTTATTATAAAATTTACTTCTCCTCCACATTAGATTGTTAAAGTCTTATCAAGTTATATGGATGCAACATGATATAAAAACGTCAGTCATTTTCTCTATAATCTTGGAACAATTCAGCACAATACAATTCCTTTCAGTCATAAGTTTTTGTCAGTCTTGAAGGGGCAGTCATGTTGGTGTGTACTAACCTTGAAGTTTAACATTTATGATGTAACACTTTTGTATGTGCTGTACATTTCTTAGAATTAGACTCAGTCTTTCATAAGATCTGTAGCTGAAACTAGCATATTTTTTATAAGATGTAAAGTATGTGTAAATTGATAGAGGCATTAGCAATTGGTTATCATTAACATGCATATCAGAATAACTTGTCAAAGGACATAATTTTGAAGATGTCTGTTCTTTCTGAAAGTATTTCTGTAATGTCTGCATGAGAGACTCCTTTGAAATTTTTTTTAAAAATGTCTTGAACAGAATGCTATGTAATACATAATCCTGTCCATAATTTGTTGTAATACATACATAATTTAAGAAAAAATTACATAATTTATTATCCTGTTTGAATCTTATAGTGTAATATATGTAATTAAAGAAGATATTGCAACATTGAATATGATATTTCTTATAAAATTTTCAGTTTATGTTTGATTCAAGAAAGTAGAATAGCCAAGACTGAAATATGCATAGTACATTCTTTTTGTAAAAACCTAATTATGCCCACAAATACAAAATACCAAACAAAAAACAGACAGGATATTACTGAAACTACCATCCATGTATCCATATAATATATATATATATATATATATATATATATATATATATATATATATATATATATATATATATGATATATATGTGTGTGTGTGTGTGTGTATTTATAATAAAAATGAAAAAGTTGATCTGAGGGCAGGACAAATTAGCCCTGAAAGACACTTGCTGTGTACTGAACCTGTGATCAGATCATCACAGTAAACACAAGTCCAGCACAATGCAAAATAACCAAAGAGAAAACACCACTGCCCAACTGACTCAGTTAGCCATGAATGTCTGTTTGTACACAGTTAATCTAGGAATTTAGAAATATGTTCAAAATCCACATTTTTCATGAGAAAGATGAAAAGGACATCATCCATGGAACACAGAACTGTAGATTATGTCCGTATTACGTGCAGAAGATAATGGGGATTTTTGCAGTAAATGCAACATTTCAATAGTTTTTCGTTTTACTTCTCCCTCTTCTATGCCACCTGGAAATAGGCATATATATATATATATATATATATATATATATATATATATATATATATATATATATATATATATATATATACACACACACACACACACACACAATAGCTTTTGTGGAACTATTCACCTTTTGAAATAACATTGGAAATAAAATAGTAGAAATTTAAACTCTTTTTAGAGAGATTACCTGGGTGGAATACTAGTTATTGCAAATGTGAGCATAAAAGTTTAATATATCTTTAATGGAAAATTTCAGCTTTGATAAAATATACAATACAAATATACTGCATAAAATATTATCATTGAAAGTAAAATAAGGCTTGGAAAAATAAATGGAAAACTTTTGTTGAGATTTACTGTCTATGTATAATTCTTGAAGTTCCCTTAAAGAGTCTCCATGTTCTGTTGCTCTCCAAGCTTTAAAACACTACAGTATAAGATTCCTGAGTTCACTTTTTTTCATTTATTGTACAATCCAGTCTTTACTTTTCAAACTATCAATTTTCTGAAAAAACTGCACCAATGCACCACGGAGGTAAGTGTTAGAAGGAATGGTGAGGAGGTGGAAGAAGAAAGAATGTTTCAAATAGTATTTTGAATCATGGATGGAAGAATAGACAGGATAGAGCTAGGATAAAAGGAGCAATATAATTATTAAAATGTATGAATAGACTGTTTCAGAATTAATATAAAGAATATAAAAGGATATAGCACAGTATACACAGACTAGAAAGGATTAAATATAATGGAGATTAGAAATATAAAGTGTGTGTGGAAAAACTCAGATGGACAGAGGTGGAGACAAGTAAGTGAGGAGAATGGGTTCTGGAAAAGAATTACTGGGACAGCAAAGCAATGTTAAGAGGTAAATATGGCAAGTCCAATGTGAAAATAACTTATATCCATATATTTACCAAATAAAGTAAGGACACTGAACTATGTAGTACTCATGAAGAGAGGCACAATACACACTGGTTGGTGAGCAACATGCAATGAATGAGGTGGTTGGCTCAAAGCATTACTTCCTCAGCTACCAGATGACAGGATGACAGAATGACATGATGACGGCTGCAGCGGCAAGTACGGCTCTCCACTCATCAGTGCATGATAGTATGATAGCTGGGGAGAACAGATGTACATCAAGTTATATACCTACTCTTTTCAGTAGCAAACTCACCATCAGATACATTGGAAAAGAGAGCAATGCTAGAGGTATCAAATAACCTGCTTTCATTTGATAGTAAGCTTATAATAGACCCAATTAGCAACTTGGTAATTTAAAGATGTACAAGGTATATTTATATCAGGTCACTTAAAAAGATAAAAAGTTTTGAAGAGTAAGAACAAATTATAACAAAAGCAGTAAATGTAATAACCCTTCACTGCACTGCTGGTTCAATGAGACAATTGCTGTAAACAATCTTTCATATATAAAAGAAAAAATCTATACAATGATGATTTTTATAGCTCTTCACCAGGATTGCTGCAAAAATGTAAATAATATATGAGTAAAAGAATACATTTTCTAAAACTGTTAAGTTTTGTATTTGATAAAAATAAGTCCATATTGACAGGTATGTTTTTCAGTTGTCCTTGAGACATTAACAGAATATTACCCAGGAAGTAAGATTGCTACAATGCCAGTACAATACAATAAGACAAGAGGGAATTCATAAGTTGGAAGGCAAGAATGTTGTCTGTATTCATCCATCGTATTTCTGCAGACTTATCTGTCCACAGCAATACTTGAGGCAAAGCTTTAAGATATGTCTCTCAAGGCAGGGCTTAACCTTCTTTTTCTTTGATGCCCAACCTTGAATCAAAAAATAGTGTGTTCTTATAATACATCTAATATATGGCAACAATATACATTGGTAGTAGTACATGTGTATGTATATCATTAGATACGATATTCAACGGAAGTACTCGATAAAGTACTCAACTCCGCGTGTAGTTACACTAGAGCTCTGCCGTTAATACTGGCTACAAATATTAATAATGTATTCCAACATCTGCAATGACATCATGGCATATATACATAAGTAAGGTAAATATATAACAATCATAGCACTACCTATGACACTACACCCTTTAATGTTGACATTTACATAGTTTGGATCATGTCATCTTTTTCTGATTCTTCTCAGGAGAGAGAAGTCTTTTCTCATCTCTTAGTTGGCAGTATCTCTTCAGATGTATTAATGGTAAAGCTTATTTCACTAGTGATTTGTTTGCTTCTGAATCAATTAATTAAATGAGCTGATTATTTTTTTTGAATATCATATCAAAAAAAGACTCATCAACACTTGTTTCCTCCTTAAAAATAAAATGAATTAAAATAAAAAAGTAATATAATGGAAATTAAAGCAAACCTCAAAAAACTAGTAGATGGACGGTCCACATACACATTTACGTTCTGCACATCAACCCAACAATGCAACAGGTACAACTCTGAGCCTTACTATCAACCAACTAGTACACCATCTTATGTCACTTTCACAAATCCATCTTTATACTCCTCACAAATGTTCATATTGAGCACAAGGAACTAAGGAAAATCACAAACAAACCACATGACCACTCTGATATC
This sequence comes from Callinectes sapidus, assembly GCA_020233015.1. Taxonomy (NCBI): domain Eukaryota; kingdom Metazoa; phylum Arthropoda; class Malacostraca; order Decapoda; family Portunidae; genus Callinectes; species Callinectes sapidus. Next base: position 69,202 of record JAHFWG010000262.1, on the reverse strand, counting down.
AGAGTTGTGGAATGAATAGGATAATGATAACTGAAGACCAAGTGTATGTAAGTAGATACATAACGTATTCCAGATGGTCTTAGATATGCATACATTTATGGTCACACTTAAGGATTATCAAGTAAAACTCAAATAGTCACTGTATCTGATTTGCATTTACCTATCTTTTGCTACCATCTCAGTACTGCTCTCAGCAGTTCTTTACTTTGAGCATAGTAGGTGATGTAAATTCTAAGTTAATAAATCCAAATAAATATTGAGGTAAATAATCAATGAGAAGGTCACAGGCCTTCCCAAGTTTAAACTTTAATCATACGATGCCTGCCCAATATTACTGGTCTCAATGCAAATAGAGACCTCAGTCCAACTGTCCATGTCTATCTGTTTATCAAAATACCAGACCAAGATAATCCTTGAATTGGGAGGTTCACAATGGGCATAGTTGCCAGTAGTCAGTCACTTGTTGTTTTAACGCAAGGCTCAGTATGTGTCTCCACAGTTCTCTGATTGATGATAATGGCTAGAAACATTCCTGATATTCTATTGGTTGGTTTGGTAACACACAATTGACATAACGTTCTTTTCCAGCATATTAAGTTTCTAATATAATATTAAGTTGGTTGTTTTTTTTCTAGCCATCGTGAACATCCTAATTGAAATAACAAAGACAAAACAACATCAATTATAAAATGACCTCATTAAAGGAATAAAGATACAGAGAAAGGGGTTCCCAGTCTCCTCTTATGTTGCCATTCTATAAGTTCTTTTTGCTGTGCATGGATTATGGTGGCACAATTCTATCTAGGCCAGTCTCTCTAATACAGAATAGATAAGTAGCACAACTATCATGAATATCAACTCCACATTTATGTAGGAAAAGATCCGTCAGCAGAAAGAAGTATTAAACAAAGATAATAATGTAACTGGCATATTTCACGTCATCTATTTAAACAAAGGAAAATGTTGTAATTAGATATTTGGAGACTTCATCTTCCTGAGACTTTATCAAATGGAGTTTTGAATGCTTAATGTAAGCAGCAAGAAATAGAAGTAACATTTACCTAATTATGTGATAGCAATAATATTTTACTACAGTTTGGGTCAATACACCAAACCCTCCCAAAATGCATATCCAATACTCATGTTTCTGCCCACAAGTATCCCATATTTTTAACTTAGTCACGCACGCACGCACACACACACACACACACACACACACACACACAGACACTGGACTAAATCCCTAAGATTACATCCTTATCATAAACCAGCTGCACATTATATAGGACAGAAAATATTGTATTTAATATGGATCTTTAAAAAAAATCAACAGTGTTGGTATTATGTGTCAATGCTTCAAACATTGTGAAAGCATACAGGATTCCTTAAAGGATAAATCACAAAGCTCATGATTCCCTTACATTAAGTGGTACACAACACTCATCATTGATAATCACACACTCATCCCAAAAATTTAAATGCTATGGAACTCACAAACTATACATAATGCATACCAATGCTCAAGAGCAGAGCAGCAAGAATCAACATTATGAGATGCAATGAAAACATCAAAACATATAACTGTAAAGTTAGAATACACAGCAAATTCAAATCTGAGGACAAGCATTACAGTGGGATATCATCTAACTTGGTTGCTGTCTGCTGGGCAAGCCTGGTATGATGTGTTGACTTGAACATGTGGCAGCACTAGGCAATGATAAAGATGATGAATAAAGAAGGTCAGAGGTATCAAAGATCATGCAAGTTTTAAAGAGATTATGTGAAAATCTGATGTTAAGTAGTAAGATTATGATGTTTACAAAAGTAGGAATTACTGATACATTAGCACAAGCAGAGTACAATGCTGTCTTATCCATGAAAGGCCACTATAATGTTTTATACCAATGAATTCTTGCCCTCTATAACCGCATCTGTATCACCACCTATTGTATGGCCTTCTATACATAAGATACAAAAGTATCTGCAGCAAAGCCATTCAGAAAACATCCCACTAACCTGAAGACATCATGACAAACCTCCAATAATCATGTCACTCCCTACTCAGCACAAGCCAAACAAAATATTGACATACTGGTATAGTATACATTTACTTTCATGCATATCTACCTATAGACCTACATTCTAGTGATTTGAACAAGTACATAGGCATCCCTGTAATAGTATTTATAACTAGCATAAACACCATTCAAAGTACACCTAGAATGTTTGTGACCAACCTCACAACTCCTCTCTTCCTCATTCACACTTCTTGGTTCACCATGCACACACACTTCCCACCACACACGCAAACATTATTTTCAAAGATATCTCTCTCTTTCTCTCTCTCTCTCACCAGATGATCATTCTACTAGTTTGTTATAAAGTCAATACATTCTAATTACGTATTTGTGATGGTGCTTATATTAGCTTAAAATACAATATAAGATTAGTACAAATAATGACACAGGATATATATATAAAAAAAAAAGCAAAGTATGTAACTAAAAACCATAATGCACAATTCAAATATAAGTGCAATGTTTTGTTATTCCTGTGCTGAGTGCAAAACAGAATGATAAGTAGGTGGGGCTTACTGTGACTGGGGTGACCACAGAGGCTACAGCAATGTTGTAGGAATATTTAAGAAAAACAAATTAACTAATAACAAACACATCAGCACCTGCTAATTTCCCCCCCAAAAAATAACAACCACCTGTTCTCCCAAAAGATAATTAATAACAAATACTTCACCAACTGCTTTCTCTACAAAGGAGGAGCTACATGTCAGAAAATTCAAGACATGGAATCCATAAACACAGTAAAATTATTTCTACCTTCCAAAGTATTTAGTCTTTTATGAGGAACGAGACACATTACTGTCCACTCAGTAGCAGGTAGCAGAGTTCCCCATAGTCAGAATGATATGAAACTTGTGATGCCTTGCTCATCTTATGCTAGAAAGATTTGATAGCATTTAGGAAGAAAATTATTTCATGCAATTCATTAGGCTGCAGCTTGGAGTAAATATCACAGTCCTCCTGCTTGGATGAAGGTTTTGTATAGATAATAAAGCTATACACTTCCTGGACCACTGGTGTCTGCTACACTAGAGAAGAGAAAATCATAAAGTAATGGTGCAACAAATCAAACTTCAAAATGTTAACAAAAGCATCATATAAATAAATGTAAGGTGCTTAACAGATGCCAACAGTGAAAGCAACCATCAGGATCACTCATTGCCCAACAACCTGATTTTGATGATCATTCTCCTTAAGATTATTGCAGTGTTATGCTCACCAAAGTCAGTCAGATCAGGGCAATGAGAACTTTCCACACCTGAACCAGCCAAGCATGTCATGTTTGCCACTGCTCTAATCTGGATGATAAAGACAACTCATCAAAAAATGGCCACTAAGAACAGTTAACTTTCCTTTCAAATCTGTTCTCTTAATTTTAGAACATAAAAATTCCTAGTAACCACATGATAATTCACTGCCAGACATTACCTACGTACATCAGATGATACCTCACCGTCCTTCATTAGTTCAGAATATATTCCTCACTCTTTAGTAGCATCCACTGCAAAAAGATTTGTCTTCAAAAGAAAGCCTTGCTGTCTATTCTCACTCTAAATCCAGCATCAAAACATTTCAGCAATTCAAATTTTCAAATTCTACATCAAAGACAAAATAAAGTTCTGAACCGATCAATATTACAAAAGTGTCACCATAAAAATGATGTATGATAATGAATCATTAGTTATAAAGGAAAAGACTACATAATATATGCACAACTGTTTGCTATGTAACTTAAGCACAAAAATTGCAGTAGATTTCAAGGAAAACTGACAATATTCCAAGAATTGACTTTCATCTTATCAATATAACATGATTTAACAAACCCACTTTTCTTAATTTCCAAAAACTTACCAGCACTAAAACAAGTCTAAGTGCAAACAAGAGTACATGCAATATCATCACATTTTTTTGCTTACACTCACAACCAACAAATATATATATATATATATATATATATATATATATATATATATATATATATATATATATATATATATATATATATATATATATATATAAAATTCAAACACAAGAGGCCATCGCTCATGTTGACATCTGTGTTAGTCCTCAAAATCAAAGTAATCTATAGGTGGTGGCTTAGCAGTGGAGGAATCAGCTTCTTTCTTGACAGAACCCAATTTTTCTAGCTTCTGCATGCCTTGACCATTGCCACTGAGGAGGAGGAGGACAAAATATAATCACTGTCAATGTCTAAGAATCATGATTTGAGCTAGTTACTCATCTCTACTTAAGTCATTTACCTGTGTAATCTAAATGTTGAAATACTCACCCACCATTTAAGAAAGGATTTGTCAAGTTAAGATCACAAGTGTGCAAGACCTTGACTAAAAAGTTTTCTTCTACACAGCACAGTTCTGTCCACAAATGCAGCCAATGTTGTATTACTGGTAGGTACAATGCAAAATGTCTTAGCTTGCATGGTGTACAGACGCACAATGTGCCAACTGACACAGTGACAGGAAGACATGTTTTCTTCCCTAATTTTTTTCTTTTTACTTTTATCTTTGACAACAGCAAATTTAAAGGAACAGTGTGCTTCAAGTTTTCCTTCAAACTCAGGTAAACAATGATAATGACCCACAAGATATTCAACTAAGTGCTGGGTGAGAAGACAAAGAATATAACTCATGTTTTTGAGTTCTCACATTTAAACAATGTGGGCAAATGTCAATGGCAGATGCTAAACATTTTGGTCATTCACTGAGACCAATACTAAATGATGAACACCATTCTACTTGAATTATTACAAACCTACAGTCTGGGTCATGCCAATTAATTCTCACTGGGGAACTCAATATGAAGCGAGTTGCTACAAAGCTCATACATAACCTGCCTGTTGACCACACATCACTGACTGCATCAAATGATGGAGCAAAGATTTCTAAGAATATGTCTGATGTGATCAAAACCTCTTTTCAGGTTTGCCACTAATGATGAATAGTCACTATAACTCAGAAACCAAACAACAGTCACTCCAATGCAAGAGTCTAAGTTCATCCCCACCAAATAAAGCAAGGCAGAAGAGCAATGTCAAGAGTCTGCTAATTGGATTCTTTGACTTGGAGGGAGTCGCTCATGTTGAGGTCCTCCCTGCAGATCAGACACTGAATCAGCATTCTTATAGTGAGGTACTGAGATGCTTGAGAAACAAAGTAAAATGTAAATATATAGACAAGCAGCATGTACAGAATCAACTTTTGCATTACAACAAACCACTTAAGTAACAAAATTTTCATCAATTGTACCATAAACATGAAACTGTTTACAATATGGAAATGATAATTATTATGAAAGAAGTTCTTACTCCATTACAACTGATTTTAAAAAGCAACTTACCTGACTGAAGATTTGAGTGACCAGACCGGAGCTGGAACTTTGCGCTGGCCCTGTTCCCTCTGCACCACAGTCAACACACTGATGGGTGGCAGGTAACACTGCCAAATGAATAGATTCTTTACTATTCAAAACATTGTTTGCTAGTCAAGAAAATATATATCATCATCCTATAGAATTTAGCTTTGTTTTCTGTCCATTATACTAATCCCAGAAGTAGAAAAAAGTTTGAAATCACCATAAGTTGGCTAATACAAACCATTCCACGCTGAGCAGTGGCAACCACATTTTTGTTTGGTTCCTCATCATAGGCTTCGCTCTGACACCCAAAATGTTCACAATATTCATGGATGAAGTGGCGTTTTTCTCGGTTCATTGAAGGGAAGGAATGAATGCAACTCTTCTGTTTAGACTGGAAGAAAAGGGTTTTGTTATTTGAAGTTAATAACTAAAATTTCTAAAAAAAACATACATATGTAGATATACACACACAGCCACACATACTCAAAGAAAATCAGAAAGAGTCAGTGTTTAAGAGACATCAAGAAGTCAAAAAGGTGGGCATTTACAAAAAAAAATTGCAAAAATGGCCTTTTTGACTTCTTCGACTCCCAAGCAGTATGGCATTCCAACTAAAAAATCCTGACCAATGGAGATTATAGTGTAACTTGATAAGTTTGAAAATACACCACAGATGAATGATTTAAATTCATCTTCCAGATTAATTTGTATGGTGCATTCATCCAGAAAACCTTACTATTCTACAACAGAGTGATATACACAATTCAGACAACTGACAGTCAAAACCCACACACAAGTTCCACATAATTTCCCAAAGCAACCATGGCAATGATGACAATGATGATGGTAATTAATGAGCTGGTGTCATACCTCCCGGGACCTGAGCACCAAATCCTCCAGAGCACTGTGAACCATCTTTGCCAGGTTAGGATCCTTGCGAGCCTCTTCCTTCATGAACTCAGAGTACAGTGTGGATGAGCTGCCCAGCTTTTCTCGAGCCTCTGGGTTTTCAATCTGCAGCGCAAGAGCCAGTCGCCGGTTCCGCTGCTCTGTTAGGCAATCCTCGTTGCATGGCAGTCTGTCATGGTGACAAGCGCATAATAATTATACTTATAGCATTTTGTGTATGACTCGCAACTAATCTAAATTCTGAGCTTTCCAATTCTAAAATCAAAGATTAATAGCCCAAAGATTTGTTCGCCCTCTTCTGAAATTCAAATAGTTTCATGAAAGTATGGTAGGGACTTTTAATAACCTGTTATTAGAACAAGCCGTCATGGTTTCATAAACAAGGCAAAAAATCTCCTTTACCTACTTACAATTAATTGTTTTCAATTATCCAACACTAACTCAGATTACCTTTAAAGGTTACAAGACATAAGTAACATTCAAATCACATATACAAAGGGAACAAAACATGGTTTATCAGTCAATATGGCTCACCTTTTTAGCTTGTCTGGCCTTGCTGTTGCAGTGAATATTTCTGAAAGGTCCACAGTGCAGCCATTGTTCATGTTCTGCATTTGAGAAGCCAACATGGAGGTAGCCAATGCTCGATACTCACGGTCATTTTCTGAACACTGCAGCGTTGCTTTTCTCAAACCACACTCACATGAGATCTGAACCTGCAAGTTGAAAAGTTAAATGAGACACAAGAAAATCATGCAACTAACATCCACACTGTGTTCAGTTGGTATTTATTACATGGATAATTTTCTTATTAGTTTCATAATTTTCATACAAATCATCTATCACTCACATTAAAACATCATATCCTGTACATTCATCAAACATCTGACAAAACAGTACAGTATTGCACATACAACTGTTTGCACAAAGTAAGGAAGTCAGTAAAATGCTCAGTGTTGACCATGCAAGAGGCACGCTTTAGTGTCATCACAATGATTGACCATTTTCTTTTTCTTACCATTTCCTTACAGGGAGTGTCAGGACACAGTCCGCTGTGGCAGGCAGTGGCACAAGGGTGTCCACACGTTTCTCGAGGTTTGCTGCATTTTTGAGTACACAACATACCCTCAGGTACACAAGGCTGCTCATGACACACTCTCTGACACTTGTGAAGACCACACGGCAGAGGAAAGCCACAAATTCCACCACACGATACAGCATTCAAGTAACACAGAGTTCGTCGCATCATCTGAGAATGTATATCGTTTCCATATATCTCTATTTCTTTCAATAGTGGGGTGTTACATCTAAAAACATATAAACACACAAACACAGCAAACATAAAGCTGGGAAAGAATGCAATCACAGCAAATTCTTGTTGACAATGGCACCATAATAAAATAATTAATCAAATGTAAATAACTAAAAGTCAAAGAAGTCAGTTCACAATAATTCATTAACAAGAAATTATAATAACAAGAAAGAGAAATAACAACAATAGTAAATGACAACAGATTATATCCACTTTGAGTTTTGCAGACATCAAAGTAACCAAATATTGCACATTCTGTAAAATACGGTATGAAAGCAATAATAGCAAATATGGCTGAAACTCTTTATCCCTCAGATCCAATTACTTTGTTCCAAGTTTATGTGATATTTTATTGTTCTTGATTAGCCTTACCCTATGTGACTCCTTATCTAGTTGAGTGCAGAGGACTATCAATAATAATGTCAAAAAATACAGTACATATCTATCCAATTATCAAGCATAGTTACACCAATGAAAAATAAATAAATAATTGCCTTATGATTTCCAAAGCAAGGCTTGTCAACTAGCATAGTGCAGGGAGGGCAAGGCTCATCAGGATGGCACAAGTGAGTGGCAGTGTGGGGGCACTCCTGGGGCCTGTGGCAAGGATTGTCACAGGATGGGGGTTTGGTTCCACAAGGCACTGGTGGATAGATCACAGAAGCACCACAGTGGCAGGTCAGCTCCTCAAAACTGGTCTGCCAGCATCTAGTAAAAAGAGACATCACTTAGAACATAAACAGATAGTACCTGATTGGATTATAAAAGGAGGTCTCATGGTTTATTGTTCCCCGTGGCCAGTGACCTTCTTGTATAAAGACAAAACCTTGACCACTGTTTTCTCACCTTGGACAGTTACCCCGATGACACGGCTCTTCACACTTATGAAGGCCACAACTCAAAAGTTTCCCACACACCAGAGTGCACAAGTGGTCCAAGTCTATGCAGCACCGAGTGTTGCACTTGTGACGCCCACAACGACGCAGCTGCCAAACACAAACAGTTAGGCTTTCCAAAGTTGAGTTTTTATAAATATTATATCGCACCTTTATCATTTTTCACTTCCTAGAAATCCTTGTACATAGTGATACCTTTGTGGGCAACAACATGAATCACAAATAAGCACTCGAATGAATTATGGTGCATCAAATTCAATCTAGTTTTAACATGCCAATTATACAAGACATATAATATGATAAGTGAATTGTAAACTTACCTTCTTACAAGGCTTTTTACAAGTAACTTCATCTGCCTTTGTAGTGAGCTCAGAACACGGAACATTACAGTCCATGGCACCACACCGGCACTTGACTGGAGTTTCCAAGGGGCAGGGAGGGCAGGAACCTTCATGGCACAGGGCTTGGCATTCATGAAAAGAGCCAGGCACACCACACTTGAGGACACGCTGACAGGGCTGGCTGCAGGTGGGTACTGGGTCAGAGCAGGACCTCCGCTGAATGGCGCCATCTCGCTCATAAAGCTTCTCCAGTGGAACCTGAAATTATCTGCTGTCAGACTAATGATAAATCTAAATCTAAAATAGAAAAAATATCAATGCGAAGATACATTTTATTGAAATTAATAATCTTTGTGTGTATGTTTTTAGAACAATACTGACACTTGACTGTTTGAAGTTTGAACAGAAGAGAAAAGAACAGAATGGTGTATGAGAATGTCCTTACCTTGCCACAGGGACAACGGGTAATGGTCTGCACTGCCAGCTCACACGGCAGGCACTCACCCGGATGGCACTTGGCTTCACAGTGATGGTTCTCACAATTCAGCAAGCGGCCACACTTGTTCTCGCAGGAATACGTTGTGGTGCCGTAAGTGGTTTCAGTGCAAGTAACATTCTGAACATTTTTGCCACAATGACATGCTGAAATATTGACATCACATTACTGGAGATCTCAATGAACAGTTTCTACTTATCTAAATGCAGACAAGAAAGTGGCTTGTCAATATATACCTGAAATGAATGTTGTCATTACATACTTACACTATTCAAGGAGTAACAAAAGGCTAATTTCATTACTAAAAAGGGAGTAGAAGCCAGTTTCATCATTATAAAAAAAGAGTAGAGGACAAAATTCAATAAAATTCAAATGAAGTTAACTCTGATCCCGGGATGTCTTCAATCTTCTAACTATATTTACAGAGGCAGGCACCTTAAAGCACAACATTTTGTCTCACTCACTCTGGCATATTTTCTCCTCACAGTCTCCACACGGCCCTTCATGACACAGCTTCTGGCAGTTGTGTCCTTTACACTGCAGAGTCTGGCCACACACTCCACCACACACAAACGGCTCAGTCTGGCTGCACTTCACATCCTGTGTTTGTGCTCCACAAGCACATGACCTAATAGAGAATGACAAAGAGGATTAGTGTTACTGTCTAATTGAAGTCCTCACATCTATGAATCTATAACCATCTGTTCTTGAATACCCACCACTCTCATAGTAGAGAGTAACACATAGTAGTTGTTAGAACAGTTCCCTTTTTCCATGGGAAATACCTGTCACATCTTCATGGCCTCTTGGCTCAAGACTCAAGACATTCAAAAAGTTCCTAACAAACCACCTAATCTTTGCAGGCAAAAGACATTATAGCAGTGATCTACAGAACATATCTGTACACAGAACTGATGATTTTCAACAGACAATCTTGACACTTTCTAGACTACCATCTACATCCCAACCTCATGTCTTATAAGGGAGATTATATGCTTCACTTACAACCTTCAAAGAGAATTTTATAAAATAGAATCATAAGAATTTATGAAAATCAATACCTATATATATGTAGGTAAACAACATGAATAGAAGAAGGAAAAAGAGAAATGTAACAAATAATAGAAGAAAGTAAATAAATAAAAGATGCAATAAATAAGAGTAATAAAAATAACACCAATAGCCTCCTACTTTCTAATATAAGCAGTGCAAGGTGGGCATGGTCCCGGATGACACAGGAGGGTACACTTGTGTATGCACCATTCAATCTTGCGTCTCCGTCCACACATTTCTCCACAAGAGTGCGGCAAATCTCTCCGATTCCAGTCTGGTTCTCTCATTTTTCCACAGAAGCACATGTAAGCATTGGGAACCTTAGGAGTTGATCCTTGACAGGCAGGACACCTCCAACCACCATCTGAAATATTGGAATAAATTTCACACAAGGCAAAGCTTTGGCAGCAGAGACCAAGAACTAGAACTGAGACATCTCCAGCAGCAGCTGCTACACCTCATGACCTCACCACCTTACTGACACTGACACTGGCACCAATTCAGGCCAGCTGGCATCACCAGGAACAGACACTTGTTACCTCCACCAACAGGTGAAACACTGCACTACACCTTCAATCTTGTTGGTTGTACTCTAATCACAACATTGTTGAGTACATACTATAACTACAATTGCAAATATTACAAGTAGACAATATTGTGTCCAAGAGTACAGGTATGAGCACAAGTACAATACATGGAGTTGGTTGGACCCAAGCACACACACAACAGTCACCACTACTACATATCTACTGTCCGGGAACCTAGACACACACCAATGGTAGAAGAAGTCTCTTCTTCACTGAACCTTCCATGTCCATAGTGAAGAGTAAGGTTCAAGGAAAGGTCTTGAATGAGAGTGTAACATATGCCTTACCGTGTTGGGTAGGGGGATTTAAACATACAGAATTAAATATGCATAATGTGCATAATTAATAAGTGTTTGGTGTGTCAGTTACTTTTCCTAACAAAGATAATACAAAGAGAAAACAAATCAATCTTGAACTAACAAAACCTGTTCAATAACCACCAAGAGTTCACTTACCTCCAGTTGAACTTTTGGCCCATTTCTTGATACAGCCTAAATGGAAGCAATTGAAGCAGGCCAGACAGGACCATATGGCGTGCTGCTGCTTGATGCGGTCACAGCACACCATGCACTCATAGGTTCCCTTGGTCAGCTGGTCAGAGAGACGGTCACGCTGGCTCTCCTCATCTTCCTTGCCACTCACTCCTCCAGGAGGTGAAGTGCTGCTATTGTCATCCTTGGATTTACTCTCTGGAGGGGAGTAGTTCTTGTTCCCAGAATTAGTGTTGGTTGGAGAATTACCAGCAGCATGTCTAGTATCCCACAGTTTCCTGTCTTGCTTTCCCTGACCACGACCTCGAGGTGGCCTTGCGTTCCCTCCGGACTTAGTGGATGGCGTCATTCCTTCATTTTCACCAAGGAAGTCTGTGTTCTGGTTATTGTCACTTCCCTCTGCAGTCCTAGTGGAATCCTTGCTATTAGGATACAGCTTCCATTCGTCAACACTCTGTATGTTCTCAGTCGGTCGCACTTTTCTTTGACTGTTATTGTTTAACTTGGTATAATTATTCTGCATTTCATAAGAATTTTTTTCACCCTCTGTTCTCACTTGTCTGTTGACCCACTCTTTGCCTTGCTTGTCATCACTATAGTAATCTCTCTGGTATCTACCCCCACCACTTCCTCCTCCCCCCCTGTCATACCTCCCCCGTCCCCTGTTCCTCCTATCACTCGTCACGTCGTGCTGAGGACTTGCATTGTCTCTCTTTATATTGAGGTTCTTCATGAAGGCTGCCGTTTCCGCTAAAGCACTGTCTCTCTCTCGCTTGTGTTCCTCTGCTCGGTTCTCTTGGCTATCGTACCAACTGTAGCCATTAGAATTCTGCTGTCCGGGCCTATCGGAGACGTAGCCACCTTTTCTGCCGCCCCGCTTACCTCTTCCTCCTCGTCCCCTTACCATGCCCTTAGATCGTGCCCCCCCGTTGTCACTGGGCCCACTAAACACTCCACTTTCACTGGGACTTCTATTCAATGCACTACTTGGAGCAGTGACACTTTTGACAGCTGTGTTACTTACAGAAGATGCAGATGCTTCAACTGCCACTTCATTGTTCTCCCTTCTTCCTGCGTACTGAGCCTCTTTGGTAACATTGCTCCCACTGGGCGCTGCTGCCACTTCTGGCTCTGCAGTGAAGTGACCAAAGTTCATGCCTGCATTTACATTCTGGCCTGATCTTCCACTGAATCTTTGGCTATGTACTCCACTGCTCTCATTGTGGTGTTCTGGAGCGTGAGGATGAGACATAACATTGGCATTAGGTCTTGAATAGCTATTATCAAATGACACTGAGGCAATGGGACTAGTGGGTGTCATGTACTTTGCCTGACTTTGCATATTAGTCCGGTCTTGAAAAGGTACATTTCCAGAGTAGTGATTATTACCAAAGTACTGAGGACTGGGTTCATAATGTCTGTTGGTCTGGATGTTTGGATTGTCAGGAAAGTGGTTGCCATGGATAGAATACTGTGCACTGTGACTGTGATACTGAGTACTATTGTGGCCTGAATACTGAGTACCATGGCCCGGGTACTGATTGTACTGCATGTCCCGTGCAAATTGTGACATGAACATTCCAGTATGAGTTGTAGGAGAAGGAAACATCTGCATGGGGAGTGAAGGAGGCTGACCCGAAGGGAGCACTGGGTAACCCCCTGTGTAGTAGCCTGGGGCCTGCCCAGGATACCTGTTGCCACTGCCCTCAGCCATCGTGTTCTCTGAAACATAACATAAAATGAGCAATTAGAAAGTGTTATCAGCCAAGTTATTACCAGAAAGTGTTATCAGCCAAGTTATTACCAGAGCACAATATATAAAATAAATAAATCTATACAAGAAATCATATGTATATAGGATGTCCTGTGAGGAAGATCATGTACTCACAGAAATCAAAGATCAAGTCACTCTAAGTGAATTATGCCAAGCTGAAGAGAGAGAGAGAGAGAGAGAGAGAGAGAGAGAGAGAGAGAGAGAGAGAGAGAGAGAGAGAGAGAGAGAGAGAGAGAGAGAGAGAGCATCCTGGTAACATATGTGTGGCTGAAAGTGATCATTAAACTTTAAAAGCACTAAATGCAGTCTTGTGCAACAAAACCAGCTGGCATCTGGCAGAAATTAGTGCTATTTAGTAATTTCATTGAAAAATCCTGATGTGTGAGACACAATCTGATATCCACATCCATTATTTGCCAGAAATTGGTATCTACATCTGTTTCAACGTCCACAAAGCAAGTATGTACATATAAAATACACACACACACGTTCAAATCCAGGATCTGTGAAGTGTGGCATCCAATGCATCTCAAATTAAAATTATTTTCAGCAGTAAATAAAGATGAAACATAAAAGTGATACCTACTCATTGAAGAAATCTGTAGCTCAAATATAACAGATTCCAAATGGCAACAGTAACCCAGTGGATGCTACACCAACCACTGAGTAGCCACTTTGCCACTGACACTCATTCATATCTAAACATCCTGTGACCTTTGGGTGGCATAGTTGGTTAAGGCTGCTCGTCTTGGGCCTCCAGTGCTGGCGGCCCGGGTTTGAATCCTTACCAAACCTAGTTGCCCAGTGGGAGATGTAGCACTCTCCTGTTAACCCTAGTGGTACCGTATGACCTAAGCTGTTGTGGCACCTAATGGAATAATTTCCATTTTCCTGTGACCTTTAAACAAACAAGTTCAAAGCATAGTACCATGTATTAATTTTGATTTAAAAAGACAACTTTTCATTGATGTGAGCAGGTATGTGACATTCCTCAAGAAACACCCTGCACATTATTGATGCTCTAGGGGTGTCAGTTGATTTTCATCTAACTTTGATTTCCTATTCCATTCCATCCATATCAAAGGACTTGCGACATAATGTGGAGCATCCCAACACTTGTCTGGCACACCAATATTCTCACCACAAGAACACTGACTGCTTCAACACTGCCCTTCATCATTAGTTTAAACACAGCACCACCTCTACCTACATACTCTTGATGGTGATGGAGGCTACATCTGTGACCGACACTGTATTTATACATCAAATAACTCATTATATTACCTTGACTTCCTGAAACACCCTCACTTTGTATGACCATTTCTAAGGAATACTGACAATGAATGAAGAATGATCCCAGGGAAGGAATCCACATATTAAAGTCTCTGTACACAAACACATGATAACAATACATAGTTCCCAAAAGAATTTCTGTGTTAGTGTCAGGATGAGTACCAACACAGCCAGGCCTGGAATGCAGAAGAACTGTTACGCACCCAAGGAAAGCAACACCGAACAAGAAGAGGCCGAAAAAAAAGGGGGCAAAGAACAAATCAAAATAAAAATTCAGTGAGTTGCACCACCTTGGGAAAACACTAATTAGATAACACAAAACAATAAATAGATACAACCACAGGCGTCCATACACAACTGTCAGCAACAACAAGTAAAAACAGACATGTAATAACAAAATAAGTAGATAAGATTACCCTTTCCCACCCATGCCAGAAAGTGACAGACACGAGACACTACGTCACTCCACGCCACAGTGCCTCTCTCGGCCAGTTAACAGATGGCACTCACCAGCTGGAGGCACTGGCACAGGTCATCATGGGCCACGGCATCACCAGTAGGGTTGTGTGTGGCCGCGGCGTGGCAAACGGACACACAGACACACACAGATGACAAGCCTCAATGTATCACGGCTGCACTTGTTGTCTCTACTTCTCACAGCCTCACCGGAGCTTTACATTCATTATCCTTTATCATCTGGCTCGGTTTTTTTACATATTCTGATTAAATTTCGGATACAAATGATTATAAACGTTTAAAAGAGAAAAATATGAGTGTGTATATTATGGACATCTTAAGGATGCTTTGCCGCCGATTCGTGTGATGGTTGTGTCCCTTTAAATCTCTCTCTGTGTGGCGCGGATTTAAAGAAGAGACTGCATAGATTTGTATTATCTTATAAGTCTTGGCTACTTTATCCAATACCAGTGACCATCTACTTAGTAACATCTTGATGCTACACTACATAATACCGAGTAAAAAACAAAGGAAAAACTCATCTTTCATAACTACAACACTTATAAAGATGTAAAAACAGTATAGCATATATTAAAAGACTACAATAACTTACTACTACACCTGGGAAGAGGGAAAAGGCTTAACGTTCATTCAGAAAACATGTATTAAGGCTGAGAAGGAACACAAGACATAATAAAACATTAAAATTATCCCTTCTAAAACTTTATTAAGACCGAGAAGAGAAATAAGAAGGAATGTAACGAAAACATCACGCAGTATTGACTTATAAAGGCCCATAAAACAAATTCAGGTGTACAAACTCAATAAAGCCTGTAAACAGATGTGCAGATGCTATAACCTAAAGTTTTAAAGTGTTTTATGGAGCGTAAACCAAATAAACAGGTGTGTAAAAACCAATAAACAACAACAATAACAACATCATCTATACGTGTGCAAACCCAATGAAAACTATAGATAAGAGTGCAGACCAAACAGAAACATCAGTTACAGGTGTATAAATCTAATATAACCTATAAACAGATGTATAATAGAGGCGGATAGGGGCATGAAAGTCTCGGGACGCCACACACCACACTTTATTACCTCCCGCAGAATTACACGAACTGGACCCAAAAATTAAATGAAACAAATGAAAAAAAATAATAAATAAATGCGGGTATATAAACCAAAGATCAGTTTGTAATCAACAGAGGACCCAAGACTGGTGATGTGTTGGTCTGCATATGGAGGGACACTTGCTCTTGGACAAAACAAACCTTTCTCTAGTTTTGTAAGGCCCACACCCACAGTAAAGGTCCTCCACCCGTCTTGTAGGGAAAGGAATAGAGCCCAAGTGTGTAGGGAGCGTGCAGGTGTAGCTATCGTGCTGCAGGGTGTCATTCTGTTAGATTTGGAAGGGTGGTAGTTAGTAAGGAAGGGCTTCTTGTGTGTGTGTGTGTGTGTGTGTGTGTGTGTGTGTGTGTGTGCTTCATATTTGATTAGGTTTTCAGTCATGTGTTTTTCTTTATTCATCTTATCATTTTTATCTATTTTTCACCTTTATGCCATAACTCACCACCACCACCACCACCACCACTACTACTACTACTACTACTACTACTACTACTACTACTACTACTACTACTACGTATTTACCTTAATCAGAGGCCACAGATAAGTAGCAAGTAGATATTGGTCATATTTTCGAGTTAGATTCGTAGGCTGAGAGAACATTATACTTCTAATCTTTGCAAATTCCTTAGGCCTCTTGTTCAGGCCTCCCCACAGACCTGGAAAGATGGGGAGGCAGTTATGAAGGTGAGGAGGTGGAAAAGTTTTAGGATGTTATGAAGGGGAATTGGGGAGTTAGGGAAAGCAGAGTTTGCAAAGGTTATGAAGGTCAGGTAAGCAATACAGAGTTCGGAAAGGGGCGAGGAAGGGCAGGGTGTGAAGATGTTCGAGTGGGGAGAGTAAGGAGAGAGGTTAGGGAAAGGAGGGTATATAATAGAGGTAATAATAATGATAATAATGATAAGTAAAAACTCATAATGACAACAATACCAATAAAACTAATTACTACTTCTAGCCTACTACCTACCAGCCAGCATAACAGCCTTGTGGTTTGGATGGTCTCTCATTACATGGAAGGTACGCCCACTTAACAACCACTCCTGGACAGCTGTTACTTCCCTGTCCAACACCCAGCTATCAGAGTCCCGAGATAGGAAGAGGTCCACGGTAGGATCTCCCAGAACAGCGAACCGCCATGCCCTCCCCACCACCCCCTGCCGCACTAGATTGCCTGGAAGAAAGAGGAGGAAGAAGAGAACAAATAAAACACAATAAAGAAAAATATACTAATAGAAACACAAATATATAAATCTGTATTCAGAAACGCTTTGCTATCTCACTACAAGCATTTTCCAAGGCCAAATAGATGATTAGCGGGATGTCCAATAGTGTTTTTGCTGCTTATAATGTAGAAATCTTGCCAGCCTCCCTCTAGAACCATGAAAACACCATAAACTCAAGTGAACTTAAGAAAAATCTTCAGAAATAGTGGAGGTGAGGCACAGATACTTTTAAGAATACGATCCATATACACACACCCAACACTGGCAATCTGGTGACGTCACACAGGTCAACATGAGCGTGGGTGCAGACGAGGCGACACAGGAAGGCCGTGGCAGTATCATCAGTAGCGGAAACATTGTGGTACACTCGCATCAGGAATCCCGGGTAGGCCTTAGCGATGCGGCGAGCCTGTTTGTGTAGTGAGGCCAGGTACTTCTTGTAGTGTGTGCTGCCTGTGTGGTGGGTAGAAAGGGAATGTTAGAGGATGGATGGGGTGTGTCTGGGGGTGCTTGGGTGGTGATAGTGGTGTTTGTGGTTGAATGGGTACAATCACAACTCAGAAACAAGCTTATCCTTACGTAGTTCTTATCAATAGACTTCGCCACACACACACACACAAACACACACTGGCTGGCTGGGTGACCAGCAGACGACCGAGGTGAATAACACACACACACACACACACACACAAATTCGATGACATAACAGATATATTTCAAACAATTCAGTAACCTAACAGAGATAATATGTGGAAAAAAAGGAGAGAAAACTAAAGCAAAAGAAAAAGAGAAGGAAAGGAAGAGACCAAGAGACTATTCTACCACCACCACCACCTTTGTCTGTAGTAGCCTCAGTGGAATAGTAGGAATAGGCGACCACTTTCTGCCCTCCACCTCGCTGGGTCGCAAAGTCGGAGCAGGTGGAGTGATCTGATGTGTTTAGCGTGTGGAGCAGTGACCTGACCTCACCGGATCCTCCCCACTGTGACCCCTGACCCTTCCACTGTGACTTCGCCTCCACCACCATCCGTGCTATGTCCACACCGAACCTGAGAGAGAGAGAGAGAGAGAGAGAGAGAATATGGGGGCTGGTAAATATAAGGCACTCATGATTTTAACAAGCAATACGCAGAAGAATGATGACAAAATTAACTTTTTAAAGATATTTGGAGAAAAAATAACCAATCCAAACCAAGAGAGAGAGAGAGAGAGAGAGAGAGAGAGGGAGAGAGAGAGAGAGAGAGAGAGAGACATACCTTATACAATCACAGTTAGGAAATGTGTATCCTTTGACGGGCATTGCTTCCTCTTCTTTCTCTTCCTTCTCCTCTTCCTCTTCAGGGAACAAAAATTCAATCCTCTCTCTTCCTCCATGTTTATTTTCTCCCATCTTGTAAGTGAAGACTAGTTTACTACTACTACTACTACTACTACTACTACTACTACTACTACTACTACTATTTTTCTATCAATAGCACCGCCACCACCACCACTACCACTACTACTACTACTACTACTACAGTCTTACCTGGTATAAGTCACTCCCATCCAACGTTGTAGTGGTGGTGATGGTGGTGGCGTTAGGGACACACCCCCACCAGCACCACCACCACACCTCCACCACCACCACCACCCCGAACACTCCCACACCTGTCACACACACCTGCCACAGAGGGAAGTTGTTGTGCTTTTGGAGATTGTGTTTGTTTCTGTTGGTTATTGCCATTATTATTGTTTTTGTTATTATTATTATTATTATTGTTGTTGTTGTTGTTGTCTATCTATCACTACCTCTCTCTCTCTCTCTCTCTCTCTCTCTCTCTCTCTCTCTCTCTCTCTCTCTCTCTCTCTCTCTCTCTCTCTCTCTCTCCCGGGGACATAAGTTAAGTAGCAGCATTTAATTTCCACGGTGTTAAAACGAAGTTACTCTTTCGGTGTTCATTAACTTTCACAATGAACGTGCTTTTAAAAAATAAACTCCTAAATGGCTACAGAGAAAACCCCCCCACCGCTGCTGTGTTGTATTAAATTCCTCTTATTTATTTATTATTTTTGTAGTATTATTGTATTTTTTTGGTTAATTTAGTGTAGATATTATTAGTTTTTTTGTATATCTATTTATTTATTTTTTTTAATTTTTTTTGGGGGGGTTAGTTGCAGTGAGAGAGAGAGAGAGAGAGAGAGAGAGAGAGAGAGAGAGAGAGAGAGAGAGAGAGAGAGAGAGAGAGAGAATAGTTGAGTAATTGTTGTAATGGTGTGTGATGTGGTAACACTGCATGACTTCCTGGCAAGAAAAAAAAAAAAAAAAACGATTAAATTAAGGTAAATGAGAAAAATATACGGTTTAAACGGAAATTAAGTTGAAAAGACAGAAGAAAAATGAAAAACAACAACAACAACAACAACAACAACAACTACTACTACTACTACTACTACTACTACTACTACTACTACTACTACTACCACCACTAACATTAACAGCAATAGTGATGATAGTAATAATATACCACGTCGTTGTGTAATAAATTGAGGGTTTTGTCTCCACGGATTATTTATAGAGAGTCATTTAAAAGCCGTGTGATTGTAACAGTTAATGAGTAATCAGTAATTCCATTCCGCCATGATAAATAAAATAATCTACCTTACTAGAGAGAGAGAGAGAGAGAGAGAGAGAGAGAGAGAGAGAGAGGGGGGGGGG